>WOGP01002624.1:0-16413 GCA_015342065.1 Leptinotarsa undecemlineata | reverse complement strand
AACCCCCGTATTGAGCTGGCCCCAATTGCGCCTGAATAGGAAGCAGCGGCCATTACAGAAGAGAGAGAGAGAGACTCCAATTACAGTTTTGAGGTTAATGCATAGTAACTTTTTCAATCTGAAAGTGAAAATACATATACAATCATGTTTCGAATATGTTGTTAAAAAAGATGGTGTCAAGTAGGTACCATCCAACGAACATTATTATTATTAATTGAAACCAATTCCACTACTTTTTTTTCGATCTTGTGGTAGTTTTCATTGGTATCAAGCACAAGCACGAAATAATATAATTCTAATACAACAATATGATTCTAACTAGATCACTTTTATCTGATAAATGTGGTAGTTGCATTGACTCAACAATGTACTTCGATAGTAATTGAAAAAATATTTCAGAAAACACTCAAAAATTTCCAGAAAAATAAAGAACTATATAAAATCACACTTCTTTTTATATCCAATAGCCACTTCATTTTTGTTTAAGGTTTACCCTCAATTTTTTCGATAATTGAGAGCTCGAAAATATTCTACAGTAAATTATTTTTCGAGAATTTTTAGTATGATTATCTCTTTAAATAGCGTTGAAATGGGATCATATAGAAATGTTAGATATTTGGTAATGGAGCTGTAAACTCGATCTGAATTAAAAACCAATAACGAAAAAATATTTGTTCAATAGGTTTTACTAAAAAGTATCCAAAAAGGCGACCATTTTCTAAAACACAAACACAATAGTTTCCTGAACAAATTTTCTATACGTTATAGCATTTCTTTCGCTTTTGCACTTTCTACAATATTTGATCATTGAGTTATACTCGTACATCCGTTTTGAAATGTAATGGAACACAAAAATTTTTTACGTATTTCCTCCCAAAAATTCCACCCAAACACTTAGTGACCAACGCTGGTGATCGTTAAAACAACGAATAAAATGAGAATAATAATAATAATAATAACTGATTCATAGTTTCGTTTTCATGAAATTTCCCCCCATCAGGAAATGACACGAAATCGAAAAAATATTTTTCCAATCAATATTTCCTAAGCCCCACCATCAAAATTCTCATAACTTATTCCTCTAAACTCTTACAACAATTGTATGTGATAAGGATGAAATTTACTTGCTATACCTGGCTACCGACCGACCGATGTAAATTATGAAGAGAATTCGTCTACATAATACTCTAAAGAAACAAACGGTTGATAAAGGTCAATGCTGTCAATTCAAATATAGAAACAGTAACTCTTATTCAAAATACTTGCAGTCTTTTCCTTCTAGTTTCAGCGGACCCAAAATCTTGGACTTGAGATGTTTAAATTTTTTTTTCGGTTCAAGAACTACATAGATGGCATACTTTATTATTATTATATATCGCTTTCACTAGAATATCAAGTGTATATTAGACACTAGATAATATTTCGTTTGCAACCGGAAAAAAATTATTCAACTATCTACTATCTGAATTATTCGGAACAAAGGACATAGTGAATGACTGAAGAATCTATAGTGGGACCAAACATTTTTGTTGTTGTTGTTGGCAGGATACAACTTTAAGATCATCATTTTAATATATACCTACTGTCACTTTTAGTTTGTAATGAAAAATGCATATGCACTGTTTTGCGTATGATAAATTGGTTAAGGCTTTCGCGGCCGGGTTTGAAGGCCGTCGTAGTTTGGAACTGCATCCTAACGTTTGACGCATTATTTAGATTATGCCTGATAACGGCATGCATACTTTGCTGGAGGTCAGGACATTTAGGCATTTAACGTGTTAAGATTACTGGACCAATTATGTAAAATATATTTTTCAGTATGTTAATATTTAAGTTGATTATTAAAGACTTCAATTTTTCAAGGTTAGCAGTTCAAATGTCCAAAATGAGCATTATATTTCTGGGAAATTGTGATTTGAACAAAAATGAGAAGATTGGATACTACTACTGAGAGAATCTTTTTCCATGAATTCTGAATTTGATAACTGTCCCCAAGAATCCCTATCAATACAAACTTTTTTTTCTGATTGATTCGGCGGTTACTTGATGAAAATCCATAGTAATTTCAAAAACTACACCTCACGATTTGATCACCACAAACTTTATTTGAAAAATATATCACATGATTCGCTAGCGAAACGGCACAGTGGCTTTGTCAAGTGATTTGAATCACTCGACAAAGATGTGCTACATGTTGTCATATATTTTTCAAATTAAGTTTGTGGAGATCAAATCGTGAGGTGTCGTTTTTGAAAAAATAAACATTTTTATATTTTTTTTTTTTTGGAGAAATATACCAGTATACCGATTTGACAAATCATATCTTACAATATGATAATCCTCAACCTCTCCAGTTTTCTGTTAGTTCATAAAACTTCATAGAGCTTTTTAATATTTTGCACCTTCTGAAATTATCTTTGCATTGAGAGCGATAGTAAAAAATATTTCGTTTTTGAGTGACAAAGGCTTCAACTCGGAGGGGCTAAATCAGCATTTTTCGTGACCTACAGCAGCAAAGCAGTCGTATACAACTATACTTCTCCAATAAAATCAACGCACCACATTGAAATTTCAAAATACTTTTTTGGCGTTAATTGAAAGCCTACTACAGTGTTATATTTGGTAAACACCTCGTATATGCCATTTACGAATGTGATATGTTTCAACAGAGATTCAATGCTTTAGTTTTTTTTTTCGTGAAAATATAAAAAAAGCACGAAATTTACCGACTGAATTCGCAAATCTGAACGAGTTCAAGACGTGTACTCATTCGGTTACTGCTTATTTGTAAAGGGTTCTTAATTGTGTGACAAATGAATGAATTAACTGTCTTTAAAAAATGTATTTCCAACAATATTTCATTAATCACAAACTAATTCATTTACGACACTCAGCAACTAACGCTTAATTTATTTCCACTATTTGAATTTCATGTTTAGCCGCTCGATTCACTTTCTGGGTCGGGAAGCCGGCCTTATATCGGTAACGGTCCTTTCTAGAAATCTATAGTCGTTTTGGTTCTAGAGTTTTACCGGCGATTCCCGACTACATGCTTTCGCGGTGATGTCATGTGTAAGTTCGCTGAGCCAGCTGGCATATCCGTTAGGGGCGCCTTCAGATTCGTTACAATTGTGTTTATTATAAGGCATCAACCACGTAAATTAATCCGTGATGAATGTGTCCAAGCAATAATACTTTTGGAGGCAGGCTGGAGTTATCCACGAGTTGGTCGTCGATTCAAAGTGTCTAACACATCCATCACACGGATCTGGCAAAGATTCCGTGAAACAGACGATCATGCTAGCAAATCAGAGCAAGGGGAAATCGAGTAACTACCCCTATTTAGGATCGATATTTGAGAATTTTGGCACTTCGACAACGGTTTGTATAAAAACTGTTCACTAGCGATTTAGGGAATACACCATGATTGCTTCCCTGGGTCTTCTATTAACTGCAGACTATCGAAGGGAGACACTACGTTTTGCCAGGGAACACGTCAATTGGTTGAAGGTCGACTGGGAACTAGTGTTATTCACAGACGAGTCACGATTTTGTTTACACAATAACGACATACGTGTTCGTGTGTTACAACGTCCCAATGAACGATATGCTCAATGTAACTTTCCACAAACCACATTATTTGGTGGAGGTCCCATTATGGTATGGGGTGGTATTTCTTTGATCGCACGTATGGACCTCGTGGTCGTATACAATGAGTCCGTTACAGCTGAAAGGTACATAATGGAGATCTTGGAACAACAAGTAGTACTATTCGCCCCTTAGATTGGCGAAAATTTCTCACAAATGCAAGACAACGCCAGACACCATGTTGTACAGATAGTCAGAAATTACCTCGAAGAGGTTGAAATTAACACCATGGCATGGCCAGCACGTAGCCGCCCGGATTTAAATCAAAAAAAAATATCTGGGATACCCTTTATAGACAATTAAGAGAGCACCCGATCCAACCAAACAACCTGCAGGAACTGAGAGAGAGACTGATTCCGGTTTGGAGAGGACTGGACCAGAATGAAAAAAGGCATAATACAAGTTCAAGTATGGGCCGACGATGTGACACTATTATACCTGTTAGAGGTGAAAACACTCGTAATTGACACTTCTGTACGTTTTCGTCAACTTTTCTCTACAATATTTTCTTTGTAATTTACTTGTTACGTCAACCCTCGATTTGACACAGTATTACAATTACTGATACTACGTAGCTTAAATCTGAAGATGTTTCATTTTTTATTTCTCCTCTGGCTGCAAATAAAATTGATTCATTGAAGTGGTGCGTTAATTTCTTGGAAAAGTGTATTTTTAAATCGTTTATACTTTTAACACCACACTTGGAACACTTCATTCCACTCATTTCACTTCAGTCCGGTGCTGAATGGTAAATTATTCTACGCATAAAACCTCTAATAGCTTTGGATAGATATATGGTTTTTACTGTGGTTCTGCCAGGCGGTTCGACGTGGGTGCTTTGTTCACTCACTCGAATTGACTGCCGTGTTGGTCGGTGGTTCAAGTCCTAGTCTGAACGATCGATTTTCACTTGCTATCGTCCAACACGTGTTAGGAATCACACGTTAAAAGATAATACCTCGTTAATCCTTATCTCGCACCTTCTGAGGGTTGTCGTTCATAGGGATGCGACAGCTGGTTAACGGAAAAACAGATTTTAAAACAGATTTTTTTTAATAAAAAGCGCTTCTATTGATGCAAATATTTCACTCAAAGAAATTCAATTTGATCAACTCGTTTCATTGATGAACACAAAAACCTGAAGAACAGACCCTAGACCACATCTTGCTTGCTTGGTATTCTGTTGAAAAAAGTTGAGCAAAATTAATGGCTTTTATACCGGTTTAATTTCTTACTGTGAAATGACTAAAATGAATTGTGATCTGCAGTTTAGAATGTATGTAGAATTGAACTTCATAAACATGAATACTAATTGGTGGTGAACATAATAGCTATTTATGATATGAGTGTTAAAAATAAAGTTTTATTTTGTGATTGAAAAAGTTTGAGAAACGAGCCCTGCGAATTCAGCAATTTCACGAACAAAATAAAACCTTCTTTTAACATAAATATCAAATATCATACAATGTCAGTTAAAACTATTTTCATGTTATCGCATTTGCTGTGAAGTGGTGACGCCGAATCACCTGTTACCAACAAACAGTATTGTTTACAGCTCACGCGTTTTAAATAAAGTTACATTTAAAGTTTCCGCCGGTGTTCAATGTCTTGCATAATGAAAAACAATAGTGAGGAATTGCGTGTTCCTGACGATATTGAAGAGGCTGAAAAAAGAGATTATTCAATTGAATTGTTACCAAAAAAATTGGCTGAGAAAATCGTGTTGAAAATACTTTTAACACTAGTGTTAAAAATATTTTTACCACGCTACTTTGTAAACATCATCTTTTAATACTATTGGCAACCATTAAAAATGACAGTTGTACAAAAAAGCAATTTAGGCTTCCACTTTACAAAAATGAATAACTAAAATTTAGCTCACCACATTCTGCATAAGTTTCAATGTAGCAGATTTCAATAGCATTCCCGTTGACATCAAAGATGAGCCTTTGGAAATAATGTAAAATGCAGACAAAAATACTGCTACAATTTTCTCTGGCCCTTGGTATGATTCTAAAAGGAAATAAAGCCAAGGTTGTATCGTAGCCATGCTTCTGTACACCTGTGATGATGCCTCAATGAATAGATATATTTTACCCTGAAAATAAAGTTATAAGTTTACATGTATATGTTGCGAGTAGGGTAAGTATAAATAATACAGTGAACCCCATTTAATCCGGCGCACCCTGTATCCGATATAGTTCTAGTGATTTGATGGATTGCAACGAACTCTTTTCAAAATTTTCCGACTACAAGGGGTCTGTGACAGTACTCTATAATAATATAAATTCCATAATTAGACACCACCTTGCAAAACGGTTGTCGAATTACTGTGGATCTATTGTAATTCTACTGTAATGAAGGCTGATTGAAGGAATCTACCTTATAACATTTTAAGATCTGCGTTTATGAACTCATTTGTATTAGATAAGGATGAGAAAGACAGGAAATATACTTTTGAAGGAAACTATACACTGTAATGCCGAAATCTGATGTAGACGGTGAATAAAAACATAATTATTATATTGTATTTCAATTATTCATACTGTAGTAGTATAAATTAAATAAATAAAAGTGATTATCTGATGAAACAAAGTAAAAGCAGTCATGAAAAAAGACGGCCTGAAGACAATATTTAGAAACCATAATACAAAAAGATAAATATATATAATGGAAATGTGAATGAAATATATAAAGCAAATAAAGTTATATGTTCTCCTGTAACAAATGTGTTGCATGAGAAAGAAATCAAAGACAATAAACTGACTACAATAAAGTGGAGGAAGGGATGCCTATAGAGATGATCAAATAGGCCAATCAGGTAAGTAATAAAGTTAAGGAATGGTTATTATATATAATAAAGCGTGGAAGGCTAAAACTCCAATGCACCGAAAATAATATAATCATTTCCACATACTACCAAAATGAGACCAACTCAACTATAGGAAGTTGGCAAAATGGTGAAACAAATAAAAAATATCAAAACATTTCGCTGAGATTTAACTTCAGATAACGCATTTTCTTTGACTTGGAAATTTTGAATAAGATATTTCGTATTTCATGGGCCAAATTTTAACGGTCCTGGATAGTTCATGAGATTTCTGTAACAAATCTCCATCTTGATTTTAAACCTTTCAATTTGTTGAAACCAAGAAATATGTTAAAACAATTTGTCGCCCTGTATTTTTTGACTTTTTTTGAAAGGAGTTGTCAATAATAATATTTGAGCCTGACAGTCATTAGACATTTTTTGTAAAAATAATTAAAAATATATCAGACAAGATATGTTTCTACATTGGTTCTTTGAGCTATTAACAAGTCCTTTGAAAGATACAGATATTTCGATCCGGAAATAACGAAAATGAACAGGCAGACGACATTTAGATGAAGATTATATATGGCGTCAAATCACCAGCTCACTTATTTGTTATTTCGTCGATGACATCCTCGAAGGTTGATAGCCAACTTCTAGGTAGAAATTTGGGTCTAGAGTATGAAAAAGTACAGCATGCAATAGAACAAGAAATTCTGAATAAACAACTTGATTCATTAGAAATGAAACATCATGTGACACAAGCAAGCAGATTAGAAATTTTGATCGTCCCACATACATCTGATTCATTGAAAAATTCATATATTGAGAATTGAAGAAATATTATCGAAGAAAAAAATGATATACCCACTAATGGCGTTAATGTGTATTAAATCTGAAATTGCCCAACTTTGTGAAACTTTGGGAACTCTTTTGGAAGCAGTTGACCCCTCAAATAGTGTTGCAAAATCAGAAAAAAACGATTAGTCAGAGATTGAATTGAAAAAGACTTTCCCTGTGAAGAATCCATGATAAAACTCTAAAAATGTTCCAAAGGAGAAACTTTCCATTTCTGGTATGCGAATGTGTCTGGATGACTTAAATCAAGTCATAAAAAATCTGAAAATGAGTCGATACATTATTAGACAAAATAATAATAATTGGTACTGTACATGTACATGGCAAATCGAGTAAATAGACTACTTTTCACGATATAACTTTTGAAATGTGATGCTCACCTTCAAAATCTCCAAGTTCTGAATCTCGTCAAAAAGTCACCGAGCACACTTAGAGATTTCAAAGAAAAAATGTATTGTAAACTCACTAAACTCACGAATGTGATATTTTGAAATCCGAAGACGTCTACTCAAAATAGGAACAAGTGACGAAATTAAATTTTGTTTTTCATGCCTCAAAACAGTTACCAAGCTATGAAATTTCGATTCAGACAATCAGGTGAAATGAATGGTTGTAGTCGTCCACAACATAATCTTCTACACTAAAAAGAAAAGCTTCAGTGTTATAAAATCCTGAACTTCGGACCAATAAAAGTTCTTCAATGACAGAAGAAGTGAAAGTGTATTTTCAACTATACGCGGAACAAATTACATACTTCCAATCATATGCGAAACTCTATGGACTGGGTAATAATGTTATTCACGCAGTTGCTTCATGTGACCCTCATCGACAATTCGTTAGTTGAATAGCTGAAAGTCAAAGGTAGAAGGCAAGAACTCAGTATTCAATATAGAAATGATTTCCATGCAAAGAATTTGTCTCTACCAGCTACAATGAATTTTGAAGAATATTGCCACTACAAACAGAAACATTCAAGAAAAACACAGAATTCTGATAGGACTGTATCTGGCTAACCTTACCTAGAGAAGTTATTCAAGGCCCATAAAGTTCCACAAAAATAGCTAAAGTTACTTTTGGAATGGATTCTTCACGGTAAAACTGATTATAATCAAATAGAACTGGCCGATACTTAATGAAAATCCTTATTAAAACTAATTAATACAGTTTATTGTATGATTTTTACTATAAAGGGTTTTACAAAAACAGCGACACATTTTTGGCTATACAATAGCTTTCTCAAGCGTAAAAAGTTTACGTTGCCTCAAGCGCTTGGGGAAGCGTAAAAAGTTAATGTTCCTCGAGCGCCTGAGGAAGCGTAAACTCTATTAATTAGTTCTAGAACTAATTATTATGCCTAAGGAAAATAAACCTTCATGACCAGTTATCAATTTCACCAAAGCACCTTCATACAAAATTTCAAAAATTGTAGCAGATGAACTAAAAAACAAAATTAACAGGAACAACAACCACATCATCAAGAATTCAATGGAACTCACAGACATAATCTTAATGACAAACGTCAGCACTAACACTAAACTACCGATCAACGAAGGTATAAAAATCATATCAGATAAACTAAAACACCAAAACATAAACAGCACCTACATTAACCAGATGGAATTCACCCTAAATACAATACTCAACCAAAACTATTTCGAATCCGAAGGGAAAGTTTATAAAAAAAACAGATGGACTAGCGATAGGATCCCCACTATCTAGCATTATGTCAGAAATATACCTGCAAACCATAGATGAGAAAATTTTAACAATAATCAAAACACAAGATGAAAAAGGAGAATGGTTCAGATACGTTGACGATGGCCTGTACATATCACAAAACAAAGGATTACGACTAGAACAAATAAAGGAAATTAACAAAATAAATCAAAAAGTGATTTTCAGCATAGAGAAAGAAAACGAATCGAAACTCAACTATCTGGACATGACTATCGGATATAACCTACCTCAACAAAACCAAATTTCAAATGGCAATATACAGGGAACATACATAAAAAAACTCCACCATACCCGCAAGTCCGAACCACCTACCATTACACAAAATGGCTGCCTATAATGCATTCATATACAGAATGCTGAGGATACCACTTTGCGATGAAGCCCGGAACAACGAAAGGAAAATTATATACCAAAAAGCAAACAAGAACGGATACACCCAAAAGACAATGGATAAATTAGAAAATAGAATCAAACAGAAAATATAGAACAAAGATCAAACTACTCCAACAGAATAAACAACACAACAATGGATTGCATTCACATACATGGGTCACCAAACCAAAAAATTAATAAACATCTTCAAACACTTGAATATCAATATCACTTAGAAGCCGAACACGAAAATAACACAAAATTAAACATCTATGAAATAGAAGAAGACAAAAACCTAAACGGAGTGTACATCATACAATGCTCGGACTGCAAAAATTCTATATCGGCCAAACCAAGAAAAAACTGATCCAAAGGTACGACGAGTACAAAAAAGCATACATAAACCCAATAACATCAATCAATCAAAATCAAACCTCGCAACACAGGCCATACAAAACAAACATAACTTTCCCCCACCAGAAAATATCAACTCATAAAACAATAAAGGAAACCTTATGGACATCTGGAAAAACCTAAACATCCATAAATTAAAAAGTCATAATTCACTTATCGAGGAACAAATACAAATCAATACACAACAAGACCTAACATTCAATATACTACACAAAACAATACACGTTCCTAGAAACAATGAACCTAGAAAGAAACCAACATAAAGGAAAGTACAGGCCAATTTAGAGACATCCGGATGAAAGGAGAGGACAAATACTTGCACTAAGGTGTTCTAACCGTATAAAAGAACAAACAGGAAGATAAAACGTTCAGTTTAAGTAGAACCATGAAGATGATAGCACAGCCTGCTATATACAGGCAGTTTCTTTTAACATGTGGTAAAATTGCTATATTCTACTAAACCGTAACAGATACGAAGACGATTAAATGGGAAAAAAGGTAATTGTCATCGCGAATAATACAATGGTCGAAAAAAAATTACGGAAACTCGCCCTTCTCTTCGTTTTTTTCGAATGGAATTGTTATTTTGAAGAATATCAAAAAATGGAAAAGGAAAATGTTATTGTATCCGAAGTGTTCTATGACGATGTAATAGTAAATATTCAATAAAACGTTTCGTGTCAACATGGCCACCATAAACTTTTTTTTTAAATATGGACCTGTCTTTTTTATTTCAGATATTGATAAAGCAATAAATTAACAATCCAAGGGTATATCACATAGCATTTCATTTGAAATAACTAAAATCATTGACAATTTTAAATTATGGTCTTTAGTTAGTAAATTGTTTCGATTTCTTCAAAATATAATTCAGACAACCCTATAAACTCGACAGGTCGGTACCCTAACACAATGAAAATTCGTTCTTTTTCGTTTTGGAAATTTTTGTATTGCCATAATCCTTCTATCAAGGCTTATTTCTCCCTTATCAATTATAATTCGTAATATTTTAATGATTCTCAATCCTGGAATTAACGAAAATATCAGTTTTTGGCATTCAATTCATTTACCATCTTAAACGCGTAGGCTTTGGTTGGTTTCTATGGCAGGAAAAATGAATGCGTTGTTGATATCTGTTGAAAACTATCAGTAGTTTATGGACATATTAAAGATGTATTCAAATGATGAAAGGACTGATGTGCTATTTAGTTATGCAAAATCAAATGAAATCCTTTTTTAGCACGGAATATGTATGTTGAGCCATACCCGAATCGCCGTATTCCGAACATCCAAATTTTTAGACGATTAGAAAGAAATTTGAGGGACTATGGTGCACTTGACAGAAAGAAAACAAGAAAATGTGTGGTTACTGGAATTGTGAAAAATCAAATAAATGTTATCGGTAAGCAAATATTACCACATAAAAATTTACACAGTGAAAACATCTTTTTTTTAATTTAGGCCAGTTACAAAAATTATGCTAATCAAGATTGTTCTTTACGAGAAATTGCCCACGAAATGGGGATTTCTGTAAAATCCACCAGAACTATTTTGAGAAAGAACAAATATAATTCAACAAAAGTCATTTTTTGTGGAGGAAAATCAGTTTTTTCAACGACCTTTTTTGGGTTTTGTTACCTTGCATGTATTAATATTACCACCTATTATGCTAGAAAATTGCCACAGAATTTGTCTGGACCGAAAACTTATATGCATTCAACAGAGTGATTATCAATTCAAACATTCAATGTAGATTGCCATGTATCTCTGATTTTCCGTATTGGTTTCATTTCTCCCAAAAGATTATGATAAAATAAATTGTTTTTCTGTTTGACTGTTGTCACTGATGATGGTGGTTATTTCAAATGAAAAGCTATAAAAATATCAAATGTAATATACCCTTGTATTGTGAATTCATCGCTTTATCAATATCTTTAATAAAAAATACAGGCCCGTATTTAAAAAAAAGGTTTACTTCGAAACAAATGTTATAACTGTCCGTCCTCTGGTAAAGACTTACTATATTACCTGAATCTCAGTATTACTATAGAATTTAAGACGTCAAACTTTATTATATTGTTTGAGAGGAATTTTACATTCGTGCGTCGTCTGATAAAGATTTATAATACTAGTGACTAGAACTTCAAAAAGTCAACTGATACATTGTCCGCGATGTTTTGTTATCATTACGAAAAACAATATCAAATCTATGCCATGGAAAAAATGCCACCGTCGACTATATTTGATACCATTGCAACTTCATAGAATCTAGTACATCCTTAAATTTTGTGAATCATCAAACCAAGTATAGTATATATGAAGTCAATTGGAATGGCATAAAAACTAAATAGTTACCGAACTTCGACAGTTTTTTTGTATGGCATGGGCGGCGAGGTATTATATAATAATATATTTTTCTCATTAGTAGTAGAGATTAATGCCATTAGTATTTTATTTAGCTGTTCGGATTGATTTCTTATAGACTTATACCTCCAGTTTCTTGAGTACTGCACATTGCTCACTCATTCAAAATTTCGATAACTTGAGACATCGCATTACTTAATCGTTTTATCGTTTGTGTTATCAAACGTTTTTTTTTCGCCGCGGAGGGTCTGTATATCGAAAATAGACAAGTCATCATGTTCTGCAAAGCCGCGGTATGGGTTTCAAATACTTCAAGATCTGATGTCTGATACAAACGGCTTTTGTTTTACAAGTTATATAAAGTATTTGAGCACGATTGTACAATGGAAAAGAAATACACATCATACAGATAACGAATATAAATCAACTGTATTTCTTATGAGATGATGATGATTTTCGAATTTTTTCTGCTAGGTAGATGTCTTCAAATTCTAGTGAGAATAAGAAATTCAACTGATGGCACCCCAAATTCCATCCTGTTTTTAATATATAGGTTGTAGCTGAATAAGTGTGAAACATTCGAGGAGGTGATTCCTCATCGAAAAAAAAAGATAGGATCTTTCATATAAAGAAACTTCATTGGAGCATCCCTTGTTAAGATAAAGTCCCTTAAAGGGGGTACATAAAATTTGTATAACAATTTTTTTCACATGCAGTAAAAAAGTTACAATATTGAAATCAATCTGACGTTTTGTACTACCAAAAAGACACTTGGCCAGTAATTTATTTGGTTCACCCCATGGTTGTAAGTGGTGGAAAACGCAACCCCTAAAATTTATTTCCAATATAACTTTTTGTCTTATTATTTGTTTATCATTTGAAAATGAATTTCCGATTGCCTGTTTCATTCTAAACAAAAAATGTCTCTTGGGTTTTTTGCCCAAAATAAACCAGTTCGCAGCAAAAGATTATTTTACAAACAACTACAGAGATACATCGTCATAAATGCGAATTGGATTTATTGTTATTTTGTAGTTAGTACCTGCATTACAGGGTAATAAACAAAACTAATTTATCAATAACAAAACACACTTTGTTTGTTTGAAATTTTTTTAGTGCTATTGTTATACAAATTTTATGTACCACTTTTAAGGGGTTGTATCTTAACAAGGGATGCTCCAATGAAATTTCTTTATATGAAAGATCCTATCTTTTTTTCGATGAGGAATCCCCTCCTTGAATGTTTCACAATTATTTAGTTACAACTTGTATTTCTGAAGAAGTTAAGATCGATATAATCATAACAATGTTGTAAACAATGAGTATTTTGCATTTCATCTTCTGAAAGTTGATGATTTTTTTAGAAAAACTTTTCACAATTATGTCGAACCGATATGAGATCAATATAAATTAGTCTTCAATATGAGGTTGTTAAAAAAATGGCAGTGAAATTGACAATTTCTGAAGAATAATCCAAAAGAAGAGGAAAAATATTTTGGCTCGAGAATCTATTTATAGTAAAATAATATTGATAATTTTCATTTACTTTTTTCCAACACAAAATCAGATCGGATGATAACATTCAATTAGATTTTTCATTGCTTGAGTCTTTCAGTTATCTTTACTTCTGTCAAGTTTTCAAAAGACAACAGAGCCTCTAGTGTTTTTTATCACATCTTCTCATAGAAATCAAAAGTGAAAACTATCGAGGAGAGATACATACGTATAAGGAAATAAATATTTCGAAATAAATTTCGAAATAATAATCTCTCCGAACTACCTACACAGTAGGGTATGTCGGAAAACTATTACTTGACCAAAAAAACCGTCGCGTGAGGAATTGTTGAATGATGTCAATGGCGATCTAGATTTGCTCAAGCAAATCTGTGGAGACGAATCTGTTTAAAATCTGTTTTTCCGTTAATCAGCTGTTGCCTCCATACGAACGACAACTCTCAAAAGTTGAGAAACTTGTGCGAGCGAAAGACTAACGATGTATTACCTTTTAACGTATGATTCCTAACACGGTGTGTCATTCCTAACATAATAATAATAATAAACGACTTTATTGCTTCCATATATGGAATGAAAAGAATACATATATGGAATGAAAAGAATACATATATGATGTGAATTTGGCACAAAGCAAAAGGCGAAGTTCAGTTTATAAGATGACATAAAATCAGATCATAAACTGTTTTTCCACTTAACCTTGGGTAGGTATACCACTAGGTGTGTCGAACTTAATAATAAAAACAAAATGAAAGAATGAAGTTTAACAATTACAGATTTTTATAATCTAATTTCTATCGTACATTTATCAGGATTGCATTGAAAACAAGTGCTTTTTATAGGCCTTCTTGAATCTTTGCAAACTGTAGGATTTGAACATGGTAGGGACCTCTTTGTATATTGAACATATTTGATAGGTGATTTTCCTGTGCAAATATGAGGGTGTTTTATCGAAAATTATTTTAGAAAATTCACAGCATCATATAGTTTCCTTCTATTGCTCATATTTAGCCAACCATTATCTTTCAATTTGTGTAAAATATGTTATCTCTTGCGGATACCAAATATTAATCGTAAGCATGAGATTTGTACTTTTGGTATTTTTATTTGATATTGGCTGAATAAAAATGGATCATAGAGTATATCTGCATAAGAATTCATACATTATTGTTTATGTATAGTATTTCCAATACGAATTGGAACAGCACAGAGAAGGAATTCCCGCCTCGACATAGGCGTCGGCATATTATTTTTCAGTGGTAGTTTTTCAGTTACTTATTCTTGCAATCATAGCAATTGATCACCCCATGCAAAAGTCTCAACTGAATTTTTCCACCATGGGTGATTATGAAAAACTTCGAAATTTGAGGTAGTTGATTTCTGAGCCGAAAACTCTAAAATACAATGAGAACACAAATAATCACACCGAATTCTCATCAAACGTATATTTAGAAAATAATAGGGGCCAACAAAATTGCCAGAAAAATAAAAATTCTTCTTCGCTATATTCTGATGAGGTGGAATCATCATCGGGTTGAATAACGATCGAATTTATGGAACTTTGCACATGATATTTGTTCTCTTCTTTTATAACGTAGGTCACACAGTTTATCCACACAACACCTATTACCTACTTCATTCACCACTCGCTTTATATTGTCAAGCAGCACAGCATTCAAAGTCGGTGACTTATTACATTTCCGCAAGCTCTCTTTCATTGTGACCCAAACCATTTCAATTGGATTGAACACACAATAGTATGGAGGCAAACGTAAGAGTATATGACCACGTGTTTCACACATCGAATCAATATAATCGAATATATAATTTTAAAATTATGGTCGCCAGTAATATCTTTTTCGTTGGAATCTTTTTGGGTATTTCCATGTCACGATTTCGCATGAAATCTACAATATCTGCTTTTTTTGTGTTGACACGTTTTCCCCTTGAAGAAGGTGTGTTCAAAGCACAATACTTGGTTTCGTCTACCGAGCCATATTTGACAACATCATGGGTGTCAAACCCATGATAGATTATGTCTGATATTGTCGTGATAGATTATGTCTGCTGGATTCTCGATAGCTTTTCATTCGCCTCAAATATTCTTGTCGGAGTTGAACAATGCATGTCGATTTCATTATGACCATTCATTATGACCACCAATAAGACACCTATTAGAGTTTCTGAAGATTTGTAATTGTAATCGGGATAATCGAGTAATTCATATCAAATCATCATCATGGTACTTCATTTTTTTGGTATATATCATAAATTGTTCACCGAATCACATCTTTTGTAGCACCATTAACGTTTGCGAATTTTTTATTCATTTGTTTTCGTTTCATTACATGGTCAATCACATCTCCTATTTTAATGACTCTAAGAACTGTCGAACGTGATAGTTTAGTTGAATCGCATATTCTATTCATAATAGCATTATGTGAAGTAACAGTTTTCCTTCTTCAAGCATTCTTCAATTTGAAAATTCCGGATCCCTGTCGATTGACACAGATTTCTTACACACCAATCAAAATTAAGGGACATTGGAGAAAGAAAAGGTGGCAGAACGAATATGGTTCAGCATAGAATCGACACTGGAAATGCCCGACCAATCCGGCAATCAGCTAGAAGACTTCCCCTTGCGAAGAAAGAAGAGGCAGACAAGATTGTCAGCGATATGGAAAAAGAAGGAGTCA
>WOGP01002623.1:0-16416 GCA_015342065.1 Leptinotarsa undecemlineata | reverse complement strand
CTCTCTCTCTCTTTCTCTTTCTCTCTCACACACACACACTGATTCACTATTCAATTATCAATCTCTAATTGAAGCTGAAAAATAATTTAGTTTTTTTCCACCGAACTGTCTAAGCCTAGCATCAAACGTGATCTTTCATTCTGTTCATCAAAATTCATTGTTACGATTTTCGGAATTCGTTAATAAGGGGTACACTTATAAGAACTTTATTGATAACTAATTTATTGGCAGTGATTTGGATCTCTATACGTTACTGATAACCAACAGATTTCATTTGAACCCACAAATTTTCACCCTCAGTTCTCCAAAATATTTCACCTGAACAACTCTCACCCGAAGTATCATTAACTGTTTCATAATTCACCTAATTTTTTTGTATTCAGTATGGAAAACATCTAAAATCGGTCTTGAACCTTCCGGAATACATGCAACACCATAATTTATAATTATAGCTGAATACTGTTTTACTCAAGACAGTCAAGATATTGGAGCTCCTCATGATCCTGGAAATCATCATCTGAAAGTTTGAATAGGAATTCTAGAAAGTGCAGATTTGTAACACTATCATAACTACTACTGGAAAAACGTCCGCATCAACTTGGGAAACTGTTTTAGGAGGTATTTTACTCGAATGCCTGTTGTCAGATGATTGAATTAACAAATCTCCATACTCCAATTCAACTACAAAATACAGTAAACATATCCAGGATATCTAGATTATTGTGACTTACCCGAAATCCTTGGAAATAACCTCGTAGAAATTACAACTGAATAATAGCACACCAAACCTCCGTTCAGACTATTAATTGAACTATTATCCTCCCCATAAATAACCCAGTCTACTTCAAGGAAAGCAATAACTGGACGTACTTCGTCACCATAAAATCCCTTGCATCTGCCAATAATAGCACTGTGTCTCGAATGGTGTCACTCTAAATGCTGTGGAAATATTAATTGTGAATTATTTTCACGCATTTCTAATCCGGTCTAGCTATAAATCTGGTTGTATGCGACAGTCCAGAGGAGTCACATCCGTCACAGAGGTGTCTGATGTAAGACTGCATGCGTTGCTCGTCAATCAAAAGAGTCTTTGATCCGGGAGAGAGTGGATGTTGTTTTGATTGATTCATGGCTCACACGTGGAGATGAACTCAACGTGTTTGTACGAGAATAGACAGAAGGATATACTGAATCAAGTGACGGAGTCCGTAACATTGCTGAAATCTCCCGAGGAGAGTTATCGACGCTTCTTCAAACAGTTACCGTGGGTTTCCAGTTTCTTTTTCAAAAACAAATTGCTCTGACTTAACGAATACGCATGTGAGGAGTTCATCTGAAAACTTGCAATAAATTATCAATTGTATTAAAAAAATTATCAATGTGTTGAAGTTTCAGTAATGTCAAGGACTGATGGATATTTGGACTTCAAATTTGGGTAAAAATTGGGTTTGATCTTTATAAGAGCTTCTATAACAGCTTCGTTCTTTTTTTCAGTTTGTGGAAGGTTATACAGCCAAAAATAGTAAGAAACCCTAAACTAGTTGAAAAGATAAATGTTTTTTAACACTTTTATTTGTAACTAACGTTATTGAAGTTTCGTCCTATATATTCCGGTCAAATTAGACTAAAAATAAGAGTGGAGGTACATACATTCACAACAAACTGCAAATGCGTGTAATTATTTAAAACATACTTAAAAATAGGATTTTAAAATTCCGAATGATTGCGATTCCTTAAAAAAAAATTCGAAGTCAAAGGTCAAAAATCGTGAAAAAAAATTGGTTTTTCGTGATTTTCAGGAAAACGATCAATTTTATCATGAAATAACGTCAAATAAAAATTGTAGATCATAAAATTATCTACAAAAAATGTATCAATACTTTTTTTCTTAGAGCCACCGTTTCTGAGATACAACGAGTCATAAAGTTGTAAAAGTTATAACCGTTATTATATGCATAAGTATGCCACGTATATACATCTCTGAAGTTGTAATTTACGCAAAAATAATTTTTTATTGGTATATATAAGTATAAATATAAAAATATCAGGTAGAATGAAATTCAGTCCCTCAATTTCTACGCTAGTGTAACCTTAAGCCAACATCTGTCTCCCTGTTCAATATTCTATTTGATAAACTTATCACAGGTCCTACTAGTCAACAGAAATTTCTTTCCAATACTCACAACAAATCTTGGTTTATTTCAATGTTGAAGGATAAGTTTATTGGTGAAAATATATATGTTAAACAGGCTAATAACGATGCCGATGTACTGATTATTGAAACAGTTATAGAGAGACCTCAGTTGCTGCTCATCAACATATTTTCCAGGTATATTACTAAGTTCAAGCCCTGGCTTGGTTATCAGCTAGACCCAAAAGACTGGGTTTTGAAGTTGGTCGACAATGCATTAGAATTCAGACTTTACTCCCACCTGCGCCGGAAAAACTGCTGAACACAATTTTTTGCAATTGTAAAAAGGGATGCAGCGCTAAATGTGGTTGTAAAAAAGTTGGACAGTCATGTTCTAATGCTGAATCTCTAATAGTGGAGGATTAATTTGATACCAACGAGGAAACATGCGATACATCACTCTTGACGCAGTTCACTTACACCCAGGATGAACATCAAGAAGAAGAAGAAAAAGACGAAAAAGAAGAACGACGACAAGAAGAAGTATTTGAAGGTTATGACTCAGATGAATAAATTTTTACATTTTTTCAATTTGAATCACTTGAATGTCACAACAGACATGTGGAATAGGCCTACTGAGGAAACCACCTTAAAAAAAAGCGCTAAGTACACTACCACATAGGTGGCGTGAAAACGAGTGCATATAAAGACGATTACAACTTTTACAACTTTATGACTCATCGTATCTCAGAAACGGTGGCTCTAAGAAAAAAAGTATTGATACATTTTTCGTAGAGAATTTTATGATCTACAATGTTGATTTGAGGTTATTTTATGATAAAACTCACCGTTTTTCCTGAAAATCGAGAACAACCATTTTTTTTTAGATTTTTGTCCTTTGATCTCGAATACATTTTTTCCCAGCCATGGCAATCATTCGGAATTGTAATATCTCATTTTTAACTATGTTTCGAACAATAACACGCGTTTGCAGCTTATTGTAAATTTATGTACCTTTCAATGTCTAGATTGACCGGATTATTACGGACATTTTCAAACGTATAGAAGTTTATTGTATAAACTTATACAATACACTTGTATAAGTTTGAAAATGTCCGTATAAACTTATACAATAAACTTGTATAAGTTTGAAAAGGTCCGTATAGGACGAAACTACAGTAACGTTAGTTACAAATGAAAGTGGTAACAAACGAAGAAATTTTCATTTCACTTTTCATTATGATATCCTACCACGTAGTAACGGATACATCCATCAACCTAAACCAGTTATTCGATCTGTCCGAAATCTGATTTGTATATTTTATTTTTGAGAAAAAAACACAAGCACTACAGGAAAGTTCTTAAGGCGCTCTAAGAGCGGTATTCGTGCCGAAGTATCGATTCAGGTTGGATTTGATTCGCTGGATTGATTTGGAAAAATGTTCTCAGGAAGTTTATTTTACATACGCGCAGTTCGCTAAATGAAAGAGTGATTATGAAGTTCGAGGTATACTGAGGTGAAACTCAAAACGATGAGCAACCACAGTCCGTCGCGTATTTCTAATATGTACTGTTCTTGGTGGAATCAAATGTGCTGATTCACTTGAATACATCCCGTGAAAGTATCTATAGAGAAGAGGCAAATCTCCAACCTTTCTTCGATGTTCCAGACTATCAAGGTTGCATGTGATGTTCGTGTCTCCAGTCAGGCGAATGGCTCTTTTCTCTGTGAAATCCAACAGCTTCAGGTTATGCTTAGAAGCAGAGCTCCATACATGAGAACAATATTCCAAAGTAGGTCTGATCTGAGCTTTATAAAGCATCAAAAATTGCTGAGGTGTGTACAGTTTTCTGATTCGGAACAGTGTTCAAATCTTTCGAGAAGCAGCCCTCACAATTCCAGCGACATGATTGTGCTAAGACATATTGGTGTCCTTTTTAATCCCCAACAAACTTATCAAAGCAGAAAGCGAAATTATCTGTCCGGACATTATTATATCCAGTTCAAAGACAATTATCTGTTTGAAAAAACCGATACCTGAATTTCTGTGGCATTGAATTGAACCTGGTTATTTTCACTCCAATTTGAAATCACTTCTAGATTCGCAGCCGATGTCCTAGAATTCAAATGGCTTGACGAAACGAATGCTGCAGCTTTCAGTTATACACTCACATCCAAAAATTAATCGTCAAATTCTGTAATTGTCTAAAGCTACTTACCTAAATCAATTTATATTACCTTGAGAGTCAAGAACTTCAGAAATAAATTATCTGATACTCAGTTCGAATTGTTTGAAAGATAAAAAATTACTGACTGCTTGAAAACAGTGCCTTAAATGATTATCCCAAATAATTTCGCAAAATTAAAATTTCAGGGTATTTCGAATATCAGGGTATATCAATTTGAATATAAGAAAGGTTTGGCCAGAACATATATACAATCTTTCAGAGTGAATCCATCTGAAGGAACAATTCGTTTAGGCCAGTTTTCCTTCACCCACACTGTGTTTTCATGGACTGACATCAGAAAACTTTCCTGGCTAATGCCACGAAGGGCGTTGCATTATATCAGACAGGTTTCAGTGCAGGATTCTTCTCAGAAGTAATTTCTGCATATGCTGTTGACGATACAACTGCCGGTTCATTAACCTACATTAATTTTGCCGGATTCGATTTCCAATTATTGAACGGGCTCACTCGCAGACTGGTTTCGGGCTACTTGGCTTTTCGTTAGTGCAAGGTGTAATACTTGCAATCATATACTCTACAGCAGCTTTGTTAATAGCTTCATTTCTATAATGATAATGACAACAAAAACTGTTAGGAACTGAAATGCCACAAAGACTCAAAACATGTTTGTTTCTCGCATTTCATCTAACCTAATTGAAGTAATGAGATGGTTTATCGATTTCCCCGTATCAAGCATCTGGTACAATATTGATTGATGTACGAATAGGAAGACATCTGACAGATGTGGCTCGAATGCGACTGCGAAGAGAACAATCATTTACAGATGGTAATAATGCCAAGTCATGACACGCCGAGATGAACCCATGACGAGTTGGTTATCCAATCACTGTGCAATCACAAATCAACATCGATATAACTGATAAAGGATACCTGAATAGACGTCAACGGTTGGAAATGAACTGGCATCAACTTCAAAGTTCACCGACATTTGATTGGAATAATTCTAAATGAATCATTGCGATCATTTGTGCATCGTCCTGTACTTTCTTCAAGGAGAGCAGTTTCGATCGAATTGAAATCAGATTGTGAAGTAATCATACCTACTATAATGTAGTACTTTTTCATAAATACTTTATCATTGAGAACTGTTTCGTATTGATCTTCGAAAAACGCTGATATTTCAGATGATCAATAAATCTTACATAATTATTTATACTCATTATTACCTACGAAATTGTCTAGGTGAGACAATTGAAGTGCGATTCGAGTAGCGCGTGTTGATTCGCGCGATTTAATGATCATTGTTAGGTCCAATCGGTCCAGTTGTCAGGCGACATTTGCAGCAAGAAGCAAGATGCTTTTGATAAGGAATAATTTATTGCTCAGGTAGAAAAGAGGATCGCACTATGGGACTTGAAATTGTTGGAATATGCAAATAGACATCACAATTTTGTAGGGTAACTCACCTACAGCTCGTAATTTACCTAATATGAATACGTTCATGTTTTGGTTTTTCATCATTTATGCCCAGTGTACCATCTTTTTCTTTATTCATTATTCATTGAGGTTGAAAGTTCAGCACTGTACGATCTATCTGAAACTGGATTCGTCGTAGTGGATTTCGCGAAAATGCAAACTAGTTTTTATAGAATTTTAGCGGTATTGAAAAAGGGAATTAATTTAACTTTTCTGTCTGGTCGAGGTATGTAATATATCAAGAAGTAAGAAGCAATATACATGTTCATTTTTCTACTTTCAACAAATGTCTATCACAGGATGAGTTTCATATTTTTAAACAGAATCGTGTGGTTTCTTTCACTC
The DNA here is from genome assembly GCA_015342065.1 of Leptinotarsa undecemlineata. Lineage (NCBI taxonomy): Eukaryota > Metazoa > Arthropoda > Insecta > Coleoptera > Chrysomelidae > Leptinotarsa > Leptinotarsa undecemlineata. Next base: position 10,274 of record WOGP01002623.1, on the reverse strand, counting down.
AGTGGGTGTCCGCCACAGCTGACTCATTTGTCTGGGCTAGTCCGCAGTTACTTCAATGCTTCTTCAGCGTTGTTCCCATAGATCTTTTCATGTTTTCGATGTATTCCTTCCCAAAAGTACATCCTCTGAATCTTCTCCCCGTTTTGAGCCGTAGAACTCTTCACTTTAATGGCCTTGTTGATCTCGGGTACGGTGTATCTATTCGATATTAAGATCACTTGAAGACGCTCAGTTAGAGTAGAGATAACTCCTCTCTTTTAACTAAGATGGTGGTTTAATAGTGCATGCAGGTACCTATCCGTATGCGTGAGTTTTCGGTACACTTTGTGGGTTAGTCTAGCACCACATTGCTTTATGAGGACATCTATCGGAATGCTATCCGTGGCTTGATAATGGGGTGTTGAGCGTCTAAGTGGTCTAGGAAATTGTTTATAGTGTCCCTTCCATGCTTCCAGATGACGAAGGTGTCATCTACCTAATGTAGCCACAAGGTCGGCTTGAATTCAAAGATGTCGATTGTTTTTTCTTCAAAACGTTCCATGAAGTACTTGACTATCTGGCAATTTCTGCAGGTGGCGCAGTGGACATCCCATTTAATCAACTACAGAAAGAGTTTATGACTAGCTGGAATTATATTTGTTTGGTCGTGATACTCAGACGGTTCACACCATTCTGAAGAGACCATGCCCGGTACTGATGATGGGGCAAGTACTCCGAAACCGTTTTATCTGTTGGTCGTATCGACGGAACGAAATTAATTTCTGCCTTTTATAGTGGGAAATAACTTACGACGAATCTTCCAAATCGACGACGTTGCACAGGTGCAACTCGCTGCGCGAATTGAAGTAAGATTCTGTTTTTGTTTCTTTTCCTTTTGTTCTTACGGTTGGATGGAAGAGCAATATCTGCGATGATTTATCATATGCGCATATTGAATCTGACGTACATGAGCCCTAACTGCTGAAAATTAAAGTTAAGAGCTCAATAATGACTTATAGAAGTGAAATGAATACAAGTTCATTCAACATGGAAAAAAAAAACAAAAATTATTCCCTCATTTAGTGAAATCTAAAGAAGTTGATACTGGAATGGAATTTTTTTTGAAAATCAGCCTATCCGCTTCAATGAAATAACTTCTTGGGCTAAGAAATTTCAAAGGATATCTGTCAAAATGCCGCCAGTCTTGGTTTTTCTGAAATGTATTGCAAACAATCGATTAGCTAAACGAAAACACATCAGATTTATGACATCGATATCTCTTTTCATATTATTCGAGCCATCACCATGGTCGGACTTTTATCGCAAATCATCAATATTTGAATATCAATCATCGTTCGCATAAAGTGAAGCCGTGCATTATGAAAATCGCGTGCAAATCAATCAGAATCCGCAGTTTTAATCACGAAGCTATATTTTAGTATTGGCCGATATGGGCGGTGAGTTATCTTTGATGTTTCAATCCAGATAGGAAGTTGTAGTCAGGTTGAATAACAAAGGAGTGATTGATACCGATGTTTGTTCTTTGTTGTCGGTTTCTTTCGTCTAATTTGAGACGTTATTGTGATTGGATCGTGACAACGACTTTCCGTATTATTGAGCTGGGTCATTAGAAATATTCAGCTAGGAAGAGTTATTGCCCACCGACTTGATCTGTGTGGAATTGTTCCCACTGAAAAGTCATGTTTGTTTGAGCATTAAACTTGCCTTCATACTGATTTATCGTAATATGGGATTTTTGGTTAAGCGCAACCTATCTTTAAATTTAAATAAGACAATATCGAAATATTTTATTTGTTTCAAAGTGTGTGAAATATAACATATAGCATTTTCTTTTACCATACATTATTCCATCCTTATCAAATCCTATTTTTTTCAAGGTGTAGCTTATGTTTCACTTGGTCAAATTGAACCATATTCAACTTACAGTATACCCAATCATGAACTAAAGCGAGTTATACTAATATTTTTGTATTCAAATGATAGATTCACATCATATAGATAAACGGGTGTTCAAGTTTTTTATATGTGGACCGTAATAATGCTCCATCAATCTCTGAAAAGGAAAAAAGGAATTAGTGGTGTTGTAGAATTTTTATTATGTTTCTTACCTACCTTCAAGATGTCATATAATTGTACTCTATCATGTCGAGCACACAAAACTTTCATAAATGCTGTCTTCTGCAGATTACACCACTAGTAGGATTTCTGTAAATCAAAAGAGACGATTTTAGGTGATGGTATAAGTATTTCTATTATAAAATTGTTTTATATATTATTACATTCACTCACCTGTTACTCTGTTACTGAAGAGTATTCTCACTTTAGTTGGATCGTCTATTTGCCCTGGTAGTGAACTTGAGTATTTTCATCTGTCATCAGAAAATAAACAATCGGATGTCGACCTCTAACTTTCAATCAGCTGAAAAATATTTTCTTTCATGTTCCTAGAGCAGATCGGTTAATGTGTGCCGTTCTCACCATCCTTGTTGTCTATTCTCGTTGTTTATTCGACACTACGAAACGTGAATACCTAGACATTCCATCTGGCGGGTCGAAACTACTACTTTTTTCTTCTAGTAGTTCTTTTGGACTACTTTCTTGGCATTGCAGTTTTCGTCATTGAAAAACATCCATATATATGTGCATATATAAATTTTATTATTTCCAGTTCAAAATCCTAACCTGTCTGAAAAGTTTACCCTCTGAACCCGGTAATTTCAGTATTTAAATCTTGCAAGCTTCCCTTCGCCATTTTGCGTTTTTTCTGGTATGTTGAAACTGGTTGTATCCAAGTCTATTTCACAGGGTTTTTCCGTTGGGGCCTGATGATCTTTACTCCAGTAACGGTACCACGAGGCCCTGTTCAACACCTTCCTGTTATAATTGAACCGTATCAATACTTTCAACCGTAGCAGTGTCCCAAACTCCGTAGATGTGTCCCAGGTCCGATGTCTAGTTCTATTGAAGTGTTTAAAATGCAGGTTTCATTGCAAAGCAGATTTGATTCCACCAATATCAGCTGATGCCTTTGAATCTACTCTTCAATTTAGCTGGAAGTAAATCCACCAAGCACCCTGTTTGACACATTCACCATACACGTTCACCACCACCAATATACCGTCTGAAGCAGAGTTGATTCTGAAGCTCTTTAAAAGGTATAAAATCCTATTATTTTTATTCAGCATCCATGTAATGCACAAACATATTCGTTCATAATTATCTTGGGTAGTGTCCCAGATTTTGTATATAACTCATTATATCTTATTATCATTCTACGCCATAAACAAAAATTATTGTAATAATAAATCATTGTTGGTGATTTTGACCTTCATTTCATAAGGATCTCAATATTTTGTTTTCTGGGTTTCATCAAATTCTACTGGCGCCTAAAATTTTTTTTGCTATCAAACGATAGTTAAGTTCAGACTTGAACCCATGCCCAATGCCGCCAGACGAAGAGCTGCTGAATTTGACCGATGGCATCGGTTACGTTAGCTTTTAGGACCGCTGTGGTTTGTGACTTATTCGCATATACCTAAAGAAAACTACACAAAAAAAAGACTCGCACGATCTCGTTGGTCAGTTCACATCACCTCCACGTGAGATGACCATGTCCCCAAATCGCTTGTGCGGGAAATACAATGTGGCACGAGCTGTGTAGCACGTACCGCCGTCCTATTGCAACCACATGTCGTTGGTATCCAGATCATTCAAGTCACGCCAAAATAAGTTGGTAAACATCGACCGATATTGCTCGCTGTTGATAGTGATGGCCAACGTCGTTCTTAATGAAATATGGTCCGATGACTATACCAGCCCAAAATCCACACCAACCAGTGACTTTTTTGGGATGCATTGGACGCTATTGGATCTTATGTGAATATGTATCGTCCCAAATTCGACAATTTTGTTTGTTCACGCACCCATTCATCCGAAATGGGCATTGCAGATCCAAGTCACGACACAACATTTGCCAAGTTGTGGTCTGTGAAAGACCGAGTTTTTGTAAGCGACGCGAAATCGGCTACCTCTGATTCTCCTGCACTCTCTCACAGACAGCGACGAGGTTTACGGCAGATCTTGCGTTTTGTCGACGTACGGGTGTTCGTCGATTGCTTACTGAAATAGGGCACTCAAATTCATCCCCACAATGCGAATAGTCCTCCCGGTAGGACGATTATGGCGACCGTAAAAAATACTCATTTTGATAAATAAAACAATTTTATAATTTGCACATCGCTTATTATCTCATTCTATGTTGTAACTTATTTGTATCTGTATTTCTATTAATCTTTTTTTAATAAAGTTGTATTATCTGTTGGAAACTTGAATCATATTTACATCTTGAAAATGACGTATAAAATGTGATATGAATTTTGAATCAAGGGACGGCAAAATTATGACGTATAGCTTGTCAAATATAGTATCCACTCTGTAAAGGAACGCGCATTTCTCTAATTTCTTTTTAAATTTAACAAGCTATACCTAAAATACTTCTTTTTTCTGGCGATATAATAAGAAAGCCGATAAAGTATATAAACACCAAAAAACTTGTGATTGACATCAGCATCATAATTTTTGTTGTATAAATGTATAATAAACTGAATAATATTTACGTATAATAATTGAGATGAATTTGATGGGATAAGTAATTTAGACGTAATACTAATAATAATCGAACCAAACTCACGTTTCGATACGTTGATGATGTGTATATGTATAAAAAGCACTGAAAACTTTCAAAACTCCACGGTGATTTGAATCCAGAAAACCTTTGTGATGAAGGTAATATGCGAAATGTACAGAATATTATTTCAAAGCTATAATATATCATAGGTCAATATTTAACACATTCGAGGACTTCTTTCTTCTCCTGAAGGTAGGAAAAAGTAAGAGAGACGTGACCAGTGAAAATGTTACCCAAATTCAAATGGGTCCTCACAATCCCCTTGCTGGGATTGTGCTCTTTGTGCTTAACACCATAGCATAAACATCAGTAAATCGTCATGAAGCTGACGATTTTGGTTTTATTCTGATTCAACTTGATTTTATTCCTCTCTATATAATGTAAATAATTATAATTGTCCTAGCAAGCAACTCTTTCATAGGACAAATAATGATAATATGTATCAACTCCACTTGAAGACTCAAAAAATGATGCACCCCAAATTTTGAAGACATCAGGAGTCCGAATCCCCTTTTTGCATGGTACGCGACCATCAGAAAGCGTGAATTAGAGCATTTCTCTTTCTCTGTCCAAACAGCTGATCTACTCGGTTTGACTCTCGACACTGAACAAAGCAATCACAACTCTGTTTTCGAGTTGGAACCCGTTCAGCAAAAGGCCCACACGGCACAGGAATAAGCCGATGCTCAGAGTCTTTTTCAACAACATTGAAGACTTCGGCTTTTCAAAGCACCTGGCCTCAGTTTTCCTCAGGTCTAGTGGACAGAGATCGTGTTTCCATCGCCGCCGTTATATTGCCTGAAAAATTAGGTTACGTCGTTTGAAAAGATTATGCCTATATATACTGCCACCTGCATCCATAGCCAAGTTCGTTTTCTGGAACATAGGAGAAACGTACATAAACAAGAGCCAAGAGACGTCTTGGCTCATTAGCTTGCTTTTACCCGAAAAGTACGGTTATCCCAATAAATATCTAAAATTCTTATCATGTTGAGCGACATATGTGCTTTCAACATTTTTCTGACGAATCTTCCTATCTAATTGGTGTACGTCTAAATGTACTAGGACTGTGTAATTTCTCTGGTGAAATGATTCATTCCCTTCATGAACCAGATGAATTGAGCGAGATTATATTATAGCATCTCCGAAACACTATTCTCCAAGCGAGGGCTCTGTACATAAACTTAGCTACCACACTGAGCAACAAGATAGACCTCTCTAATTGGTTTGTCGCCTTCGCAGGATTCAAAATATGCAATGGTTAGGGATGCTTTCAACAGACAAGGTAGTGTTGCCATTTAATTTTGGAGTAGACGATATGTTAGTATCAGCCATTTTCAAGAAATGTTCTGGAGCAGAAATAATTTGTCCATAATTTTTCTTTTGAGTGTTTTCGTCCCACATAAGAGGGAGCTTAACTCCAACTTTTCAACTATCCTTATCATGTCTCGAAATTCATAAAAAGTTTCGGAAAAAAAGTATATTTTATAAAACAATAAGTGAAAGGAACTATACAGAAGAATATAGAAAAGGACTGTGTATGACAAGAAAATCCCTGATGGGATAATGGTATTATGGTGTGATCAAATCTCACAACTGAGATAAAATAAGATTTTCCAATATTTGTTATTTTGACATCTAATAAGTTTGGAGATAAAATGTTCCCTTCATGCATAAACCTGAAGTAACTTGGCTATTTGGTACTTACCACTGAATTAGCTATGATAATCAATATATATACATTGGTTTCAATTCAATTCAGAATTCACCCTTCATTGACTTGAATTTGGAGAGTTGATTATTCAATGTTTTCGTTATATTTACATTGATTTTATTATCTCTGCAATTTTTATGCCAAACTTTCAATTTCGACATATTATAAAAACCTACTCAATTTTCACCACACTCTGTGTTTCCATAGTATCGCTTTGATATACTCCACACCATTATGCTGATTATTGCGTGGTCTTTTCCCCTTTCAATTCCGCTGAGGTGGGTGGGTTATTATGGTCAGTAAGGGTTTATATACTGTTATGTAGTCCCATTTTCGTAAAATACATTGCAGTGTTTTATAATGAAGAGTAGAAAAGCACATTCAAGCATTTCAAGTGGTTGTGCGCTCTAAAACCAAACGAGATGTAGTCCAATAAGACAAAGTGCTGACTCCGCTAACGTTTAGTGCACAGAAAAAATATTTCACCAGTTTTCTGTGTTGCAGAAAGGGATAATAGTGCGAAACGAGGATCGATATGGAGGGACAGGCTATTTTCTGTTTCTAGAAATGGTCGTGTAATGGCACTACTGTTACTATAAATAAACGGGAACTAGTCTGTTATCACATACGCTTACTCTAATAGTAGGATATAAATTGTTATGGATGGTTATTCCATAATATTTACTATGTTCAGAAAGTGGGGTGAATTTCCATTTAATCAAAAAATATTTATTAATTCATCAATTTCTCTTTTGTTCCCTTCAAAGTAGCCCACCCACGAGTATAATTCACTCGTTCTAGCCTTTTTTTCAATATTCAAAGTAATTCTCTCTCTCTCAGCGATTCTGTTTTTATCTCCTCAATCGTCATTAAACGCCGTCCTTCCATGGGTCTCTTCAATAGGAACAGGATAAATTCTCAGGGGGGTAAATCTGGTGAATACGGTGGCTCAAGCTTGATAACTGTGTTGTTATTGGCCAAAAAATTACGAACAAGCAATAATGAGTAACAGTGGCATTCATGCGAAACACCGTCCTTTCATTGGTCTCTTCGATATTGGGAACAAGAAAAAGTCACAGGGGGGCAAATCTGGTGAATACGGTGTCTCAAGCTTGATAACTGTGTTGCTATTGGCCAAAAAATTACGAACAAGTAATAATGAGTAACAGTGGCATTCATGATGCGAAAACCATGAATTGTTTTTCCACAATACCGGATGTTTTCTTCTCGCGAGCGGCGCATAGCTTCAAGATGATACTCCTTAGTGAGTATCGTCATCTTTGGCATGAAGTGGACAAGTTGGGGACATCTGGAGTTTAAAAGCTCAAATGTCCAGAGTATAATAGTGTTTATGTGGGACAATGTGGTCGAAATATCCAAAAACGGTATGCTGAACATGAAAGTTCCTTCAGACTAGGCAAAACCATTCCTTAGCATGCAACCCCAAGTTCCCGATTTTAAACAATAGGGAAATTTTGCACTATACAAGGAAGGGTTGCACATTCAATTATTTGAAATACTTGGAAACCCAAAAGTATAAACATTGCGGGTGTAACCTGTTAAATGATCAAATCGATTTAATTTACTCACTGCAGTAACGTTAGTTACAAATAAAAGTGGTGAAAACATAGAAAGTTTTAATTCATTATGAATTCTTGCCACTTAGTAACGGTTACATCCATCAATTTATTTATACAAATTTCGTAAATTCCATGGCTATTGTGACAGTAAACCATCTAAGAGTTCTCTTTTTCGATAAATAATTTCGAATACGTGAAGTTCTGTTCAACACTATTTCTATTTTCATGTGTCACAGTAAATTGTCATTTACTTTTTCTCAGGTCCAGAATATTGTAGATATTGTAAATACTAACACTGAAATACTGTTCAAAGATTATTTGGTAACACAGTAAGTAAAGAATTCCCATGCTCAACCTTAGGGTTTTGATGGGTTCTCTCGATGTTATTACCTATATTTTTGGCTTTTTGGTTTCTAACTCTTCAATAGATCAGATAGAAGATTGGCATAAATTGCTGCATTTCTAAAATATTTTATTGTTAGTTACATGAAGTTGATACTACAGAAATAAGCTTATATGTTTATTTGATTAACAGAAATGACTTCAGATGAATCCTGAATTCGACTTTTCAACTTCTTTTGTGCAGTTTCTGCACAAAATCCTGTGATCTTACAAATTCCTAAATATAATTGAAGGAATTCTATCTCCTTTCGTCTAAATCCTGCAGCGATACCAGCTAGTGGTGAAACTAGTTATTATCCCTTTACCATCTGTGTCGACAGGAATATTTCTGCTTCAATCCTGGCAACATATAAGGCATCAAAATCGAGTATTTTTGAGTTTGTTCAGCACTAAAATTCTTTTTTTTACATTTTTCAAAAAGAAGTGACTCTTTTGGAAAGGAAACCTTTCATTTCAGGAAATATTTTCATCAACTGGCAGCCTGTAACCCTCCAAATTTATAACTTGCAAAGGTGAAAACTCAAAGTTCAAAATATGGAAGTTATCACTTATGTGCTGATAGGCTGCTCAGATTGTTACAGTGAGGGTGTGAGTAGGTTTCAACAAATGATTGGTAACAGTAGAAGGCAAATAGAAACTGAGAGTTGTCGTTCGTAGGGTTAATGAAATTGAGAAATTACCCCAAAAACATTCCAGAACGAGTTAAAAAATGTATGACATGAATTTATAGACTTCATTATTGGATAGTGGATAGTAAATATTTTGAACATTTATTAGAACAATCCAGTTTTGAATAATTTTTCCAATAAAATTATGATATTTGCCTACTGTCTGTTTGCAGATTAAAAAAAAACTATATACAGAAAAGGTCTCAGGAAAGTATGGTTCAATTTCTTAAAATAAACCTATGTTGGATAAAGAACTAAAAGATTTATCAAACTAGGCACCCAGTCTATTGAAAAAAGCTGCTAGCAATTTCTCGACAAAACATTATTGTTTTTCATCCGAAAATACTGCAAATTATATTTTTTTCATTTGAATTTATTTCGATTTTCATAATTAGTCCCATAATGTTGAGAGTGGGGCCACACTGTATATACGGGAGCACTGACCGACAGAAGTAAATTTGAATCGAAACGAGATTAGTTGGGAAACAAATTAATCGACAGCGAAATAGGTGTAATAATTAAAAAATATGGTCGAAATATACGAGTAGCGTTAAGTTATAATTTGCATATTTAAGTAAAGTAGTTGAATTTGAAAAGCGCACCATTTATATATACCCAAGTATAGTTGTAATAATTTCGAAATAATTGTTTTCATTTTTTTCTGGATGATTATAGGATATTTTTTTAACATTTTTGGCGAAAATCGGGATGGTACATATTTTCTAACCCTATTTAGAACATGTTTAATAACGATATAAAAATCACGTTATCTCTTCCTAATTTACCAACTCGTCTCAGACAATTCGTACAATTAATGTTTTTTATGAATTTATCTTGTAAGAATAATATTTTTCACATTTCAGACTAAAGGCCAAATCATAGAAAACCCTGACCTTTGTATCATACTGTATTGTTGCAATCGGTAGAATGCAATGAAGTGGGAAGTTTCTGTAATAAATTTTCATTTTTATGTTTCCTTTTTATTGAAATTATGTGGTTATTTACTGACATCAAACCGGATGATGCCATTCGATATTTTTGATTTGTCGTTTGGGCTGCTGCCATGTTTTGTCAAATTACGCGGTGATGATAGTTTATTTTTACGATATTAGTGAAAGCTTTTTGGATACGTGAATCCTGAATGCATTCACAGTCATTTCATTTGTGGTTTCCACAATCGAGTATATACATATATATATATATATATATATACACAACGGGAT
>WOGP01002622.1:0-16416 GCA_015342065.1 Leptinotarsa undecemlineata | reverse complement strand
TGGTGGACTCACACCCATACACCAAACACTTCAAAGTCACATCGCCTTGATTTTACTAAACCAATAAAAAAGCAATTAATACGTCATAGTGGTGGGGGGAGGCCTAGAATCGCCCATAATCTCCTACTCGAATCAGATATCATTCACAGGATTGCTACATAATATATATTTATCTATAGTGATATAAATCTATACCAATAAATGTGAAAGTTTTTAAGGATGTATGTATGTATGTATGTTTGTTTGTGGCTGTCTGTTGTGTAACTTTGGTCATAATATAACGATAACTATTAAGTAAGTACCAAAAATTCTTCCTCCCTGAGAGCTATCTTGGCGTGTGCTGCCTATACCGTTGGAGTTACATGCAGATAATGTACCGTAAGATTGTTTTTCTCAAACAGTTTAAAATGAAAGTCTACGAAATTATATATGTACCTCTTATGTGTTAGCCACCATATGAAAAATTCTGAGTCATAAATATAATTGAATTAGATACTTTTTACAATGCACACTCTAGAATATCTGTCACATTCTAATAAAAACTGAAAAAGAAGAATAATATATTTATTGAAATAAGTAATCCAAATACACAATATTATACAAAACATATCAGTAACATTGAAATTGAAAATAATTATATGAAAAAACTTCAAAATATAGATATAGCTCAAAATTGAAAAAAAAAATTATTAGTTTGAAAAATAACTACATATGCTATCAAAATACACTGCAATATAGGTGCAGCTCCAATACAATGATAGAAATAGAAAACAACATACAAATACTGTATTTATTAATATTATTTTACCAAGTATTATTTCATCAAGCATTATGGATGGATTTCAATCCAAAACTTTTTTTTTAAATATTTAATGATGGACTAGATTAAATTTCATTTGGTAATTTACTGTATGCTTCAAACCCTTTGAAAAATAAAGCCCAGTTATCAAAATGTGGTTGGATAATAGCATTGTACACAGTAATTTCAGACTAAGTGGATAAATTATCAGGAATTATTGCAAATGAATATAGTTTTTTAGATATTTTTTTACATATATAATCGAGATGACTGCCAAAATGTAATAAATTATCAAACTGGAATCCAAAATATTTTATACATAACACAATTTCAATGTTTTCATTATCGAATTGTAGATTCATTTCATTTAAATCAAGGTTGTTCCATTTATAGTCTGTTGTTATAATCATTCCTTTAGTTTTCACTTTATTCAGTTTTGATTTATTTGTCATGAGGTACTCATTTACGTCCTTCAATGCGACATTCATTTTATCAATAGCTTCACCTAAGCTTGTATTGTAGCATGACAATAGTGTATCATCTGCAAATAAATTCAAAAAATAAAATAAAAATCAACATTTATAAACAAGTTTATGTCATTGAAGTATAAGATAAAAAGGAGAGGTCCTAGAACGCTACCCTGAGGCTCACCTATATCTATATCCAAGTCCTGTTAGATATTATTTCAAACTCTGACTTTTTGCTTTCTATGGGATAAATAGTGAGATAACGATTGGTTAACATCACCATCAATGTCATAACCTCTTGATTTCATTAGAAGAATATTACGATCAATTGTTTCAAACTCCCTCTTCAGATCAAGAAAAACAGCTACTACAAATTTATTGTTATCAACTTATTTTTTAAATTTAGATAAAGTGAGTTGTAATGCGGATTCACATGAATACTTTTTACGAAATCCAGATTGATTTTTTATTGAAATTTCATTTTTTTCAACATGATCAAGTACCTGCTTATAAACAGCTAGTTCAAGAATTTTTTCTATTAGTGGTAATGTATTTATAGGGCTATATTCACTGGCCTTGATTGTATTGTTCACCTTTTGAATGGAAACTATAGAAGGTACTAACTTTTGAAGGATTTGGAATTTTAGACGTTTGAAGAGAAGTATTTACAAGGTTTAAAATTATATGTCAACATGTTTCAAAAATGACTTTGGGTATGAACATTGTTTGTGTTGTCTGAGGAGTTAACAATTAGACGTAATTCATTCATTATTGATATGTGAAACTTGGAAAAATCAGGATAGAGATTATAATTATCGAATTTTCAATCTTATCTCATTATCTATACTATCAACAATTTGCTGAATACTAGTAATACAGTAGTAGTTGAGTTCATTTACTATTTCAGTTTTATTATTAACAATATACATCCGATTATTTAAGTTAAATTTTATACCGCTCGGAAATTTTTGGCAACTCATGTCTATTAAGCTTTTTTAATGTTTTACACATTAGTTGAGAGTTATTTTTTTACATATCTACTCTATCAAAAAAGTATTTTTCTTTTTTAATAAATTCACTACTTCATTTTTCTGTTTCTTAAATTCTTTTTATTTGAAAATTGACACAATTTTTGTTTCACGTATTCAATATGGATAGACTTTATCTTTTACATCAAGTAATTTGGACGAATGGGGTAAATGTTATCACGATTAGATTAACTTGTCGCAGTAAGCCAATACGCGTCGCGTCTACTGTAAGACGACGGGGGACAATGCGCGGTGGTAGTAAGGTGGTATAAGCAATGAAGCGCCTTCGTTGAGAATGCGACCCAAACTGGGGCAAACGCCTGAGGACAGACGTCGTTGACGGGTGTATTGGTTTTGCAAATTCATTTATGAATAACATAACTAGATTCTCGAAGCTATCCATTACTTTGTGTAATTGACATACTTTTTGAGGTACTGTGTTTTTGAAGTGAAAATATAAATCTCTAGTTGTTGCCCACTTTTATATTAACGTACAGCCGGAGCTACTGAACCTAGAATCTTGAAATATACAGGTATATTCCTTGTATAGCGTAAATAAACATCAAGAAAGTTAATCAGGAATTTCCACCACCAAGGGGAAAAATATGGGTTAGAAGATAGTTTGACTTTCGTCAGTTTCGAAGTTGGAAACCTGAAGTTTTTAGTTAATAAAAAATATCGTAACTATTACTTTGAAATAGTTGGTGACGAAACTAAATGTGACAAACCAAATTCTACGAGGGTGAAGCTGCGGGTACTAACTAGCACAGTATTTATAAGAGGTGAATTTGCACTTAGATTAAATATTGTCATCCTCAATGGCGAAATGTCATCGATGACAGTATGTAATGACATTTTATTGGCTCATTTGATTCAAACCCATCCATATTCCTACAAATTTTCTAAAGAAAGAAATAAATTAATAGATTTCAAAATGAACTCTTCACAAAGACTTGTGAATCATGCAAGGGAGTATTATCAGACACAAACTGAAAGAGATACACTTCTTCAAGAAATTAACGCACCACTTCAATTGATAAGTTTCAATTGTAATCAGAGGAGAAATAAAAAAATTAAACTTTTTTGAAGTTAACCTACATAGTTTTGGTAATTAGTACTGTACTAGTAGCACTTATTAGTACTAGTAGTACTGTACTAGTAGTACTTATCATCAAGGGATAACGTAACATAGATAAAAAGTTAATTAGGAACGGAATATCGTTGGAAAGAAGTTAACGAAAATATACAGAAAAGTATCAATAACGTGTGCTTCCATATCTACCACATATAACATTATCATATCGTCGGATAATATTTGAAATTATTTGCTTTGTTTCATTCTGGTTCAATCCTCTCCAATCCTGAATCAGTCTTTTTCCCGGTTTCTGCAGGTTGTTTGGTTGGATCATTTGCTTTCTCAATCGTCTATCAAGGATATCTTAGATATTTTCTATTAGATTTGAATCCGAGCTACGTGTTGGCCATGCCATGGTGTCAATTTCAAATTCTTCGAATCAATTTCTGACTATTTGTGCAACATGGAGTCTGGAATTGTCTTCCATTAGTAAGAAATTTTGTCGATATAAGGGGCAAATGGTACAGTGCGTGTTGCTCCAAGATCCCATTTTTCTACCTTTCAGCTGTAACGGATCACGAGGTCCGTACGTACGGACAAAGAAATAACGGATTCTCCACCAAATAAAGTAGTTTGTGGAAAGTTACATTGACAATGTCGTTCTTTAGGACGACGTAAAATACGAACACGTCTGTCGTTATTGTGTAAATAAAATCGGGACTCATCAGTGAATAACATTCGTTCCCAGTCAGCATCCAACCAATTGATGTTTTCCCTGCCAAAACCAACAACTATCTGCTCTTAATATTTCCTTCTTCGGGAGGATCCAGTCCAATTTACTCGAAAACAGTATTTTATAAAGCAGTTCTCAGTTGACACTTGGAGGCATGAAGTCGAAAGTCATTTCCAGAATGCTGTGACTACCAGTGTCAGCCAATAGTCTGTTGCACTCTGTATTAAATTGATTTGTGCTAGTTGCACAGTGCACAGGTCTATATGTACTCAATCTAGCTTCTCTCTCTGGAAAAATATGGACAGGAGGTAAATCTAGAAGGAAATTCATGGATGCTGAAGGTGTGGTACTGATGACACCACTGATGGCCAGACAAGCCTGTCTTTGTAAGCAATAGAGCTTCGCTTGAACCGTTTTCTGTAAAGCGTTCGGCCACCAGGCAATTGCACCATACATGATCATCATATAAATCCAATTGATTTGTTCGGGACCTAAATCCCAAGTTCTACCACAAATCCTTCGACATGTCCATAGGGACAGTCTAGCTTTGTGTAAAACTTTTTCCAAGTGAGTGTTCGAGGTGAGTTTTTTAGCAAAGACTATGCCAAGATATTTCACCTCCGTTCCAAATGGAATGACCTCACCATTGAGGGAAAGTGGTGTTACATCATCCAATTTTTTCCTCCAGGTGAAGGGGATTATCACAGTTTTGCTGGGGTTGACAGACACCTGCTTGCTCACCAACTCTGAACAACAAGGATAATACAAGCTACCCTTTCCAATGTGGACCTTGGTCCAGATAATAAGGTCATCTGTAGAAGTTTGCAGATCTACTTTTTTTCTATCGAGGGCATCAAGCAGACTATCCATCAAGAGCGATCACAGAAAGGGAGCTGGTACCCCACCTTGAGGGCCCCCTTTGGTGATCTTGAACCTGATGACCTCGCCTTGAAGAGTCGTAGTTGCAGTCAGTTATGGTCGATTCTATACCTTTTCTAGCCAGAGATTATCCCATATATTTAGCTTATGCATTGTCGTATGCTTCTTCAATATCGAGAAATACAGCAACCGCAAACTTAATAGAGGACCCTGGGCAGCAATTCTGGCGCAGACAAACAGTTCTCGTACTGATTTGTATAGCACGCACGTTTCGCCACTGAATTTGTAGACTTCGATGTGTAACAAACCGTTGTGGAAGTGCCAAAATTCTCAAATATCGATCCCGAATAGGGATAGTTTCTCGATTGCGTCCTTACCCTGGTCTGCGAGTATGATCGCCTGTTTCATTGAATCTTTGCGCAAGATCCGTGTGATGGATGTGTGTGACACATTGAATCGACGACCAATTCGTCGGTAACTCCAGCCTTCTTCTAAAAAGTATAACTGCTTAGGCACATTCTTCACGGAATAAACTACATGATAAGCTTGCCTCCGCAGACAACGAATTCATGACGTATGCTGCAACCGGGAAGTTGAAAAGTAAGTTCCACCGTTCCTTCCTTATTCAAAATATTACCAGATATGTCGGTTATAACCGACGTTGATATCCTCTTCACTTTTAATTTAAACTGTCAAACCATACTTTTTTTACGAGTGCCAAAAAAAATATTCATTTACTTTTAATTTGCAAGTTGGGTAATAACTGATGTCGCCAGAAGAGAGAAGACATTTCTTTTCTTCACAAGAAAAAGGTTTCGGCATTTATATTTCTTGTCGTAAGTTTTACTATTCGCAGACTATTTCGAAAGTGCTATTTTGAGTAGCTTCAGAAATATTACGTACTGAGCCGTATTTATGCTCTGTTACAAATCGAATCAGTACCTACGCGTCTTAAACTCGTTCAGATATGTGAACACAATAGGTACATTTCGTGATTCGTCTTATATGTTTGCGAATAAAAAGTGAAACACTGAACCACAGTCTGAACATATCGCATTCACAAATAGTATTTACGAAGGTGTTAACAAACATAACATTGTAGTATGTGTTTTTATTAACGAAATATTTTGAAGATTCAATTTCGAAAAGAGTATATACCCACTTTCAATTTAAACAAGTTTCCGATAGCTGGGATTGAATCAATTAGGCGAATGAATGCCATTATGAACTGTCATCGATGACAGAGTAGATTCAACTCGTTCGTAACATAAAATCGTGATTTAATGAGTGCATTGAGTACTTCATTTCGTAATGTTTCCTAAATTGATACTGAAGAGTTAATAAGGTAAGTGGCTCATTCCGAAACATCGAATATCGGCCATTGGGGATCACAGTTTTTCATATAAGGGAAATTTCACCTCTTCTATGATATATTGTGTAGCAGGCCTATGAATGATATCTGATTCAATTCTATAATGAATATTAAGAGTACGTACCTACGTACCTAATAGGAAAAAGTGCAGAACTGCAGAACTGCAGGGGTTGAATAGCGTACGTGAGCCAAACCAGCCGTTCCTTTAAAACAAGGGTTCAAAAATATCACAAAACCATTCAGAAATATAGACATCATGATCATTCTTATGAAATTATCACAAAGAGCTCCTTTGCCAACCATTTATCAACCAAAACCACCTTCTCAATGCAGACAGAGATATAAAATTTCTACGCATCTGTGATGAAGGCAGGACCTTGAACATTAGTGAAGTTTTCTTCATCGATAAAATAGATGAAGACCCACAAACAATTTTTTTGAATAGCCAGATTCATTTTGATTGTTTGAAATTTTTCAATTTCATCTAGCGTTTCCTAATATGACTAATATCCAGTATGTGCAGAGTTTATTGTTATCATCATCTGAAAATGGAATTTTTAACAGGTGATGATTGCCAAACATGCGACAAAATAACTGACTGTTATGAGGAAACATGTATAGCTGAGGCACTAGTCGATCTAATAATAACACTGATGAATTTCATACAAAACTCAACCTCTGACGGAAGCAAGAAACTCTTCCGAAGGTGCAAATAGATGAACATTTCAATCTAGCAGACCACTATCATAATATTCATGCAGTCATTGTTTACTGTGGTTCTGGAGTTAAATTTGGTCATTATTACGTCTTGGTAAAAACAAAACGGACTGGTTTAAGTTTGATGATAGTAATGTCAAGAAGTGTTCTGGCGATGTATTGAATCTATTGTAGCCTCTGGAGACACCCTACATTTTATTTTATGAGAGAGAGGACATTGGCAGATCAAGATCTTCAGACGAAGTGGTGCTGAGGATTTTCCGGGATTTCCTGTACTTGAAAAAGAAATGCGCCACTGGAATTAATGAAGTCGCCCCGGAGCGCCAATTAATTTTTAATGCTGTTATTATTTTTATCGTTGTTTTATTTTCGCAATATTAAAATCCCAATTTGGTAATTTATTTTCTACTCCCCCTATTTAGGTAGAAATAAACTTCATGACCCAACTTTATTTCTACACCTTTATTTCCTTCCTTCTTCTCTTCAAGATTTCAAATTTACCTAGAAGAGGTCGTTGTAAGTTTGTTTTATCTTAATCGATTTTATGATCCTTCATGAATATTATCAAACAGTGTTTATTGCATGACGGTTCGATTCACACCTGAAGAATTTTCACAAATTTCAATGTCGCTGATTATAAATATTCTATCTAACCATGTCGGACATAACCATGAGCTAAAGAAGAATCCGTTTGTGTTAAATCACCACATATGACTTCGTTATTATTCACTATTTCTTTAATGTGTATAATGAGTATATCTGAATGAGTAGGCTGATATTATTTCCACAATATTTCATCATTTACATTTTTTAAAACCAAAGAATATTTTGAAGAGTCAGGTGTTTTTCAACGCTAAACATTTTTAACCATCAACTATCATTTCAATATTTTTTATAATGAAGAACATTGATTAGAACATAGATTATATAGATGGCATGAGAATCATATACAAACCTAATAAACCAAACATATTGCAAGTTGAAACCTGGGTAACTCGGTTTTGTTCAATCATTTCGATATACTCGTCCTCTTCTCCTGAAGTTTTGAGTGTCACTGGCCAATAGACTTGGTCCCAATTTCCCTTCATTCAAAAAAAGAATTTCCATGGTGACACACACTTATAATGAGAAACTGATGTCCCTGTCTACACTATAATATGCATCTACCTTTAGAGTACCATTGAATTTAAATATAGTCTATATTTTTTATATAGATGTTTTTACAATCACCCATTCATTGGTACATACTTGCCTGACGAGTGCTGTGATGTGATAGATTTGCTGAGATGTTTTAACATATTGTTTTAATAATGAAATTCACAAATATTGTTCGAATTTTGAAGTGAAATTAAAGAGGTTGACAATACGCGCTACTAAAGTTTTCAAGAGAATAAGTTGAATATGATCTAATCGTTTTCGAATACATGCTCACCAGATAACAATATATTCTTTATGATTCAGGTATTTGAATATCAACAGGTAATAAGGTAATGATGTATTTACTATCTGATGACTGCTGCCACGATTTTTGGGATATGTACAAACAGGCTTCAATTCTAACGACTTGAAATTATTCAATTATATAGCCACTTCACTTGTTGATTTTATAATCATTTTTTTCACCTACTCCTTGTATGTATTATACTGTACTTATAAAGATATATTATTATTGAAGGGTTTTGTGATCTTATAGATTAAGTGTGTACGTCCAAGGTTGGGTTTAAAAGCAGCTTCAATAACTTAATCCCGCCCATTCATCATTCTTGTTAAACACATATTTGTAAACCACTGAATTTGATGAATAAAGGCATCTCATTATAACAGTAGAAAGGTTATGCCAAAAGCAACATCAAAAAGGGATCTATTCAGCTTTTTCGATTTTCAGTGAAAACTCGTTGGAGGAGTCTGTTTTGTTATTGAGATATTTCCAAATGGAATTTTCTCATTACTGAATAAAAATTTGGCCCTATTTCTTAATACTGGATGAATCTCAAAAATTTTTCTTGATTTTCTCGACTCATTTATTCATTCAACATAATTATTTCCAACATA
Source organism: Leptinotarsa undecemlineata (assembly GCA_015342065.1). NCBI lineage: Eukaryota > Metazoa > Arthropoda > Insecta > Coleoptera > Chrysomelidae > Leptinotarsa > Leptinotarsa undecemlineata. Next base: position 7,294 of record WOGP01002622.1, on the reverse strand, counting down.
AATTTTCCCAGCAGAAATAGAGGAATGAATCGAAGACAAATCAATAGATCTGTAAGTTATCAACCGGTCAGGAATAATCTTCATACCATGAAAGTGGTGTTGAATAAAAAAAAAATCGAAGAATATCAAAAATCTTGTAATGAACATGATCTGCAAAAAAATTACATTTCCGACTGGGTTTATTCGTAACAGATAGTAGGTACCAAAAAATTTTGGACACAGGAAAATCCATTGGAGAATATCTGCATATTGATAACGTGATTTCTGAGTCACGCTTCAATAGCTCTTCGGTTCTTTTTCAGTGATTTTGTTTTTTCTCTTTGAACTGAAGGTAAAAAAAATGTATCATATATAATGTTATACGTATTTTCAGTTTATTTTATTGTTTGTAATGATCGTAATGTAATGTTTGAAAATGTCCTTATAAGACGAAACTGCAGTAACTTTAGTTACAAATAAAAGTAGTAAGAAATATAGAAATTTTCATTTCTTATTTTTCATTAAACGTATATGCTACTGAAGGGCCGATAAGGAAACACCGGACATCTAGCAATGAGAATCACAGTGTTCTATTTGGGTGAAATTTTACTCCTTTCATCCATTATATTGTGTAGGAATCCTGTGAATGATATCTGATTCGATTCCATACGAATGTTTGGAATCCAAACAGAAGAGAAAAGAGTGTTTCTTATATAATTCAGCGTTTATATGAGAGCATGTGTTTGGAAAGTATTCTTTCCTGTAATTTATTGTTTGAATGAAAATAGCTGTTTCGGAAGAGGTTTTTCTTCCAGGTGGTGTCTGGATGTTACTTCTTTGCATGATCTACACATCTTTGTATAGAAGTTAGTTTTGAAATCGATTGCTTCCTTTTTTCTTCGGAAGATTATTACATTTTTGTATCAAGATAGAGAAGTTGAAGGCCGGAAACCTTCTTTTCCAAAATTTAATTCCTCGTTGAAATATATCCTTTCTATTCAGATATATAATTTTTTTTAAATTTGTTTCTATACCACATATTTTTTTCTGTTTGATTCGGCCATTACTTGATGAAGATCCATAGTAATTTCAAAAACTACACCTCACGATTTGATTTCCACAAACTTCATTTGAAATATATATCACATGTTTCGCTAAGACATTAGCTCTTTCACTTGAAAAAGCTAATATTTCAGCGAAACATGTTGTGACACGATTTGATCTCCACAAACTTTATTTGAAAAATATATCACATGTTTCGCTAAAACATTAGCTTTTTCAAGTGAAAAAGCTAATGTCTTAGCGAAACATGTGATATATTTTTCAAATAAAGTTTGTGGAGATCAAATAGTGAGGTGTACTTTTTGAAAATATACTATATATTATAACAGGTTCAAATGCTATTTCAAACCGTTTCCGATTATCAATTCTCATCTTCACAAGTCGACAAAAATACTTATTTCACTCAGAAAAGTATATTTCATTTTTTATCACGAAATGTCAACTTCTAAAGGCAGATCGACGGATCATTTGAATCTCATTTGTTTTTATGGAAATTTTATAGTTTTCTATTTTTCCATGAAAAACAACATACTGAGATGTGAAAATGGAATAAATATCTGTAGTTGAGTAAATAATACTATCACTTGTGAACAAACTGAGACTTTTAGACCATAACATTTTTTCATTAATCAATTCATCTATTACCTGTACTGAAAAGTCTCAGGCCTAACAAATAGATGGCGCTAGTCTTATTGCATTCACCGCTTTTCAGTGAGTATTAACCTACACAAGAAAGCTGTTGAAATTTCATGATATTCTACTCACAAGTTTGATACTTATTGTGACAGTACTTCTGTTATTTTTAAAACAATGGATGAAAACCAATTTTGTGTTTTAATTTCACACTGCTTTTTGATGTGAAAAAAACCATTCAAACGAAGCAATGGCTTGAAAATATTTATAAGGCCCTCGCTCCATTAGAAACTACCTTGGTTTGCTTACTTCAAACGTGGTCGTGAAGGCAACGATGATGCAGAACACAGTGAACGTCCAAACGAGGCAGTAATATCAGAAAACACGAAGAAAAAATCCACAAAACTGTTTTGAATGATCGAAAAGTGAAGTTCCGTGAGTTACCTGATATTGTGGAGATTACAAATGATTATGTTGGCTTTCTATTGCATTAGCTTTTGACTATGAAAAAGCTCTGTTCAAAGTCCTCACTCTAACAAGAACGTCTTGATGACTCTGAGTAGTCTTTGTTTGAACATGACAAACTGGAATTTTGGCGTCGATATGTAACAATGTATGAAACACTCCACGCCGGAATCAAAACGATCGTCATCTGAGTGGAGAGCAAATGTTTAACCTCATCAAAAGCACCCGAAAACACAACAATCGGCTTCGTTATTTTGATATGTCCGTGATGTGATATTTATTGAATACCTTGAGAAGTGAAATACCATCAACAGTGAATAATATATAGCGTTATTGGAGTCTTTGAAGGTTGAAATAGCAAATAAAAGACCGTATGTAGCAAAAAAAAATGTAATTTCATCTAGACAATGCACCGTGACACAAGTCAATCAGAACTATGGCAACACTGTATGAATTGAACTTCGAATCGCTTCCACATCCACCGAAGTCGCTAGATTTGGCTCTCAGCGACTACTGGCTGTTTGTAGACCACAAAAAAAGCTCATCTTTAAGGAATTTTGCTCAAATGAAGAGGATATTACTGGAACTGAGGCCCATTTGGAGGCAAAAGATGAATCGTTCTACAAAAGCATTATTGAAATGACTGTGTGGCTGGAATGATTGTGTGTGTTAATGGAGATAACGTTGATGAATGAAGCCAATTTTGAACAAAAAAAAACGTGTTTTTTTTCCTTAGGCCCTGGACTTTTCAGTCCAAGTGTTTTATGTAGTATATAAAAACCTTCACTATTTCGATACCGTCGATCACAATATACTGTTAAATACATTAGAAGATCTTGGAATAAGAGACAAACCACATGATCTTTTTCGTAGTTTCCTCTCTAACAGAATACAAAGAGTAAAAATATCAAAAAAAATTAGTGATGAACAAACAGTAACTTGTGGTGTACCCCATGGAACGGTGTTGGGACCCATACTCTTCAACATATATCTGAATCAACTTTTCCTTATAAAAACCCATTCTAAAATCATCAGTTTTGCGGATGATACTGTAATTTTATGTAGTGATAATAAATGGTACGACCTAAAAATCAAACTTGAAGAAGATATGCATGAAATTAAAAATGGTTTGACCCTAGGCTGGCTACTGACAATCAATTTCAAAAAAAGTTTTTACCGACCTTTTAGTAGCTTTGATGTTAATCTACCAAAATACGAACTTGTAGTATCTGTAGAAGCCGTAAAAAAGAAACTTGAAAAAAAAATTAAATACTTAGGCATAATAATAGACTGCCACCTCAGATGGGACCACCAAATTAAATACATAATAAAAAAATTACGATGTATTCTTAACAAATTCAAAAAAATCATTAGTATTTTGAATATAAAACAAAGAATTATACTCTTTAAGAGCTTGGTAGAATCCCATATGAATTATGGCAAAATTTGCTGGGGTTCAGTTTCCAAAACGTACCTTAGATCGCTTGAAGTAATCCAAAAACGATTCCTCAGATGCATATTACAAAATAACTATGACTATCCTAGTGATCTTTCATATAGAGAGACTAGAATTTTTTACTCTAGAACGCTTTACTTCATGAACTTAGCTATTGTACAATACAAGAACAAATCTTATTTGACCCTGTCAATTCACAATTATGATACTAGAAACAATAAGAATATTATGATACCATTTAAGAATAAAACAATAGGACAAAAAAATTCCAATTATTTAGGGCCTAAAGTTTATAAATTATTATCGCAGGATATACAAAATGAACCAATCTTCCATAAATTCAAAACTAAATTGAAAATATTGTTACTGAATACACCTCATAAAGAAATAAGGAATATTATTGAAAATATATGATCTCACAATGTTTATACCCAATACGTTTTGTTTAATATTGCATTATGTATCTCTCGTACCGTACCTTGTAATTGACTCCACTAGTTTTCATTATATTTTTTACATCGTCGTTGTGAGTATGTCTATGTCTGTGTACTACATATTGTATTTGTTGTCTCTACATATGTGTTTATACATATACCTACATGTCTGAAACTCTAATACTTGTATGAAACTTACAGTTACATTTTATTGCTAATAAGTGTTATACACTTTTCACAAGTTTGTATTATTTTTATTATTACTATTATTGTTATTGTTATTATGTTATGTCAATGCTCACTAACAGGTGGAATTCCACCTCGTGAGTTGAATCTACATTTATTCACCATACCATTATTATTATTATTATACAACTCATCTGTTTCATGTAATTATTTATGAATAAATTATTATTATTATTATTCATTCCAATGATCAATTCATTCAGAAACAGTACTCACCTCTTGATACTCATTCTAATGATTTTAATAAATGAAACATTTTATGAAATAACACTCTTGAACTAAATAAAACGAAGCATATATTTAGTGCCTTTTTCTATTAAATTTTTCAGTTCTTTTTTTGGAAAACCCATGACTGTTATTTGTTTACGTTCTATTACATCCAAAGAAAACTCGGAACGGCACCTCTTTTCATTGAGCGTTCAAACTTTTCCGGATCGTGATAATCTCTATATGTAACAGTCATAACTGATGTAGTTTCCTTGTGACGTAGGAAGTTTTGATACTGAAAGCATACAATAAAACCGAGCGAAGCAGGAAATATTTCAAGCAACTCTACGCTGACAGAGTTTCAAACTTCTTTTCGTGGAAAATAGCACAGAATACGTTATAACTGCACTCGAAGTAGTAATTTGATGGAAGGCGGTACTCATATAATAGCAGTTATTGCAAGTTCAGCAAAGGATTCAACTTTTCAATGTAATTGGGTTAATTATTTCTAGGTAATGCTTCGGAGTTCACATAAAAATGATTTTATCTGTTGGTTTCGGATCATAACCATACATTTCATCACTGAATATTAGATAACAAAATCCCAAGCTGTTCTTGTCAGTCTATCTGTCCTAATGCGATCAACTGAAAAACTCTATACTGAACTGACTTTCGAAGGTTCATCACCAACGGGAGGGGTGATTACTGAGATAGTTCAATATGAAAACTTCATCATCATTTTGTGGAAATCAGTACAAATAAAATAATAATAATAATAAATGGTCATTATTTTTATCTTGGGGTAGTTCAGCTTACGCTATTCTACCACTCAACCAAGAATATTTTCATGCATGAGTGTATAAATAGTGATAACATAGCATAACTTGAAACTAGCACCTAGGTTTTAGCAGAAAAAAAAAGCAATTTCAATTTGTTAAGACATGAGTAGTACTCGGTTACATCGCTATAGGAGAAAGAACATTCGAAAAAAATAGAGCGTGACGCGGGAGAGTAAGCATATTGAAGTAACGAAGGTTTCTAGAGTGACTCTGGTAACGTGAAGAGATTTTGGAGTAGAGGTAATCTGGACATTGGTTTGTCAATAACTCACGAACGAAGCATAAAAAGTGATGTTCCTTCTATTTAGCATTTTCAGCCACACAAGATTGTTTAAATATGTTGTTAGATGATCTCTTCGTTTCAGTGAAAATATTAATCAGACACACGCATTTTGACCTTTTTGGATCCTGGAAGAAATTTCTAGACCATGTTAGAAATATAATGAGTAAAACAGAGCCTATGAACATGAGATGGCTGTCCGTAAATCAGATCTATTCTCATTCCTCTTCAAACATCATCGTATAACAGGTCATAGCTTCAAAAACACCAGATATAAGGAATCAGGTTGGATCTGATTCACAGATAGCAAGCTCATGTTCATAGCCTCTGTTGTAGACTATTCTGTTAGTCTGGTTGATGAAAGTTCTGGAGCAGATGAAACATTGTATTTCATATATGCTCTGTGCCTCTTCGACTATTGTGTCCCTAGGAGTTCGTAGAAAACTGGAAATTTGATTGTTGGCTGTGAAAACTGTTTTTGTATTGTACTTCGTCAGAATGCCGCTCAGTTTGTCGGTAACTCCATGGATATAAAAAAGAAAATATTTTAGGTTGTCCGTCTTCTCGTAGTGCAGTTTGGGATGTTGAGTACGGGTTTGCTGAAGTTGGATAGATCTTTGGATATGGGATTCAGCTGTCCGATTTGGAAATGGATTTGAGTTCATCTAGGTCTTTGGATTTATTACAGCTGTCAGAGTATGATGAAACTGTTTATGAGAGAATTCATAGCTGAATTTAATTGCGCAGGATGATGGGAATCAGAATGGACGTAGCGGTTGGAATGAGCTGGTTTTCAAAAAGATTTAATGATGAAAACGTCCAGGAATAGAAGCGAATTTTTATTTTCGAATTATAGTGTGAATTTTAGATCAGAATATGAGGAGTTGATGTGGTTTAGGAACCTATGGAAGTTTTGGCCATATAACAAAGACCTCATATACGTATTGAAGCCAATACTTAGGTTTAAGGTCAATGGTTCTAGTTTCAAAAGTCTTACACGTAAAGATTTCGAAGAACTGGAGAGGATTGGGAATCCATAGAGGTGCCTTTCACTTGTTTGTAAAATTAGCCTTGGAAAAGAAAATAGGCGCTTGGCATGCAGTGGCTAACGAGGTTGAGAGTGTCTTCGGAAATTCGATGTGTTGTTTTGAGAACAAATAGGGTATCAGATAGTAGGATATTCGCGAAGAGGGATACTACATCAAAGCTGACAAGGATGTCTGTTTGCTACATATTTAAGGATTTCAGGATCACAATGATACATCTAACAACATTGCTTATCTCACTTTTGCAAGTCCTAACGCCGTTCTCACTACCAAATCTACCATCACTTCCACTACCAGTTCGCTTCTCCACCCGTTCAGGGACATAAATACCAGACAAAAAACTGTGGACTACTGGACTACTGGAAGCTAGGGTCACACAAGGTGCAGTCCTTTCGTCACACCTTTTCTTGTTGAACACAGCAGACCTGCATAAGCCTGGGAACAACTTCAATGAGTTGGCGCTCTACGCGGACGACACAGCTCTGCTGTAGAGATCAACAAGCCACGCGCACGTCATCAGATACTTGCAGCAACAGGCAGATATATTAGAGGAATGAGCCAACCTGTGGAAGATCAGTGTGAACCCTGACAGGAGTCATACAATACTGTTCACCCGGAAGGAAGCGTCATCTTCAACGGACAGAAGA
>WOGP01002621.1:0-16425 GCA_015342065.1 Leptinotarsa undecemlineata | reverse complement strand
CCATCGATACTTCCAGTCACTTGGCAGGGTAAAATCCAATCCTTAAATTTCAAGTCGGGGTAGGTAGAGTCAAGTGATACCTCGTTTCAAAGTTCATTTGATTTTGAATGAAACTGGCTGATTCTTGATGAAATTCAATATCAAGTCTTTATAGTTTTGTAAACCTTTCATAACGAAAATTTAATTTGTTTTAAATTAATTTTGTTTCAAAAGCGAAAACGTTAATTATCTTGAAAATTGGTTCCTGGTACTCTCTGTAGTGAATAAAAAATTTGAATGTTCAAGTTCTTATCATTGCCTTCGTTCTTTGTCATCTACTGTCGCGTCGCATTCTCATATGCAAAACTCGTTTTGGATGAATACTTCCATGTATGATGTGATATTGGGATCATTTATTATTTCTCACCTCGCACGAATGCCGCGTCGATGAGATCTACATATAAAACGTTCACACTCATCAATATCGACCGAGTATCACACTGCCTCGGCTCCAGATCACGTTTCTCCATCAGTCCTAACTATCGTATGTTTTTTTTGGTGTGATCGAATTTCATCTATGCTAATATTTTATAGAAATTTGGTCATTTCGAACTGAATAATCATGGTTCATTTTCGCACACTATGGGCTTATAAAAACACCTTAAATTTGATTGTGATTTATCATGAGCATTAGCTCATGTCGATTTAATTATATTGAAGTCTGCAAAAGATTCACCCACAACCATTAACGGGGAGGTTGAAATTCCTTGCATGGCATTCAAACCACAACACAGAATAAATCCTAATTTGAAAGACTCAGAGTCTTATTTTTGTGTTGCAGCTGCTAACCCGTTCTTTATTGTTTTTTCAACTGAATGTACTTGGGATTCAAGAAGCATAGGTCAGCTTTGACAAATATTAGCCAGTTAGTTGCTTCAGTGTGTTCTTCAGCGGAGAATGGATAAGGATAGAGGAAAGTAATAGACCAGTCTGTGCAATATAGGCTCTTAGGCTGTAATATTTCCCAGCTCGCTTTTCCTATGAAAGTATTGTAGACACTAACTGTCAGTACATGTTTGGCTGAGCAATCTCTTTCAACTCTTGAAATATTGAAAACATATTCAAGAAATTAAACTGAAAAAAAAGTGGCTCTGATGATTTTTCAGAGTTAAGGAAAAAGTCATTCGGATTTTTTTTACTAATGTAACTTTTTTGTTAATTGGCGGATAAATTTTAGAGATTATATGTCATCGGGTCTTTTGAAATTTCAGTGCATAAATAATATTTGTCGTAGATCAGTTTAAATTATAACCAAATTTTTATTATAATAGAGAAATATTTATGTAGTGGTCCTAAATACCCTGAAGCAAGCTCCCTCGAAATATATTTCGTCCGAGAAATTACAGATAGGGCATTCAAAGAGAATGTTATGAAATGTCTCATATTTTACTTAATTTCAAACGCTAAACAACTCTCTTGGATTCAGAAGTACTGCTATGAAAACCTTGTTTCAGCATGAATTATTTGGGGTTTTAATGTTCATGTGAACTGTACTCGTATTCAGATTCTGAAATCTAGGAAAATTCGTGAGTTATCAGTTCTCTGTAATCATTTAAAATTTAGCACCCTCTTGCCAACGACCTGTCTTCTGAATGAAATTTGGATTGGGAAGTTCTTTCTCATTTCTGATCAAGTTATAAGCATAAGTATGAGTTAGTTGTATGTGAATTCTCTAGGGTATTCAATTGAGTAAACTATTATATAGCATATTACACCGACAGTCGACAGAGTTTTTCAAAATTTCTATATTTCGATAAGCATCATTTTCTTCACTAATTCGTCAAATATAAAGTTTGGGTCCGCCCGGAGGACTATAGTTCATACATCTAATATTTACATTATAAATACTGGGTCGATAAACATATTTTTGCTTTTCACTGTTTATAATTAGGTCGACAATTTATATATTACAGACAAAGAATGAATATAAGAGAAAACCATCAAACAAAACTTTGATCTCATCATATTGTTTCATGTCATTTTGTTTTGTTTTCTCTCAGCTTTTTAGCTTACTATTTCCTTTGACGTAGAATCCCTTGCGAATAAAATTTTACTTTTTGCTCTCCTTTATGACTTGGCATTTTCAAAATGAAGGCTCTTGGAAACTCATATGTCCATATTAGAAACGTAATCAATCAGTGAACAATTTTTCTGAGAGACAATTTTATAAAACGATAGAAGAAAATATATTCTGTAAATTGTGTGATCCGTCAGAAAGCGGACAAAAACTATAGAGCACCTATTTTTTATTTCGATTGATCAGTATGGATATAATTGTTGATTGCTCGTAATCTCCCATAATTTACATACGTTAACAATTTGTGAAAGAAATTTTCGACATGTACAATCTGAGATTGGTTCCAGGTAATTTCCAAAATGAAAATTCAATTATACTTGCTGAAAATATTTCATGGAGTCACTAAATATACATTTTTTTATATTAGCTAAATATCTAGTTGTGGAAACCAGAAGTCCACTTGAAATAACAACCCTCCAATAATTCACCGAAATCGTTTGCTAGCTGAACAATCAAATTACCTTTTCCAAATACCAGACGGGGCAATATTTTCCTGCACGTTTATTTAGTACAGGTTGGAGGTTGGGCCGGAACATAACTCTGGAAGGCATTGTCTGTGGCGAGATCACATTAGCAATTAGCGAATGTGCGACTTTATGATCCCATTCGTTGTGTTCCACGTGAAATGCACATACACATGTTGCAGGCTGCTATTTCCGTTAATGTTCTTGTACGTGTACCTTGAATACTGGGAACTGTTCATGACACACGCCCATTAGACTGAATACGGGTATAGATAAATTCAGATATACAGGATACTTTTTCAATTTCAATTAACTTGAGTATTGTGGAGGATTATGGGGTTATTTCTCTGTGGAATGTGACACATGAATGTTTATTCATTCATTCAGTAACCTGATCTATGATATATTTACCGGAAATATAAAACATTTTCACTTTGTCGGTGAAGGTTTGGTTCATAGCTCTACAGTATATTGATAGAAAATAATCTTCAATTTTGTAGCGAACAATTATCAAGTTTTTCAAAGTTGTTTGGTAATCTCATAAATATTTATCTGATATTATAGACTGAAAAAATCAATAAATAAAATGCACAAAATTCATATCTCACATATTTTCAACAAAAAAAAATAATAATTTTAAAACAATAATACCTTTCAACTACTCACTCAGTAGGTTCTGGTAAGTACCTGCCGAAAAACATGTTTACAAACTGCTCCGTAAGAGTTAGAGATATTCTTCATACCAACTTCTATGGAGCAGTTTATTTCAAAGAACCTTTCGAAGTTACTGTATTACACTTGATGGATATTAGGTATCGGGTTTTTGTGAAAATTACAAATTGAATTATTTAGGGCATCTTTTTATTAACAACAAAGTTTAAGGCGAATCAATAATATAGTACCATATTTTTGGGAAAGGAAGGTTTTGGCTCTCTATTCCATCCCCAAACAAAAAATGAGGAAATCTTTCAAAGTAAGAAAGAAGGCAATCATTTTCCAAACAAACTCCACTAAGATATATAGGTCAACTCCATACTTTCATATAAACATTGAATTACTGGAAAAAAAAACTTTCGAAAAAATTACTTTCACATTAACGTACATATACAAAAAACTTATATCAAGTTACTAAACTCAAAACTTTTCGATTGATCACATTCACCTTCATAGGTGACTGTTTCAATTCATTACCTCATTAACTCAACGACCAAAACATGATTTCAACAAGATTTATTTTATGACATATCTGCGAATATCCTAGATTGTACATTCAACTTTTGTATGGTTAATTGGGCTGAAAAATAAATGAAAAATATGTAAAGTATCTCTTCTTTCCCATAAAACTTATGGGTTCGATATATTTACACACTCAGAAAAAAATGTTCAACATTTTCTTCACTTGTTAGATAAATAACCATTTACAATAAATTATTGCGTGTTTTCCGGTTATAGTAGAAATAAAACTGAGCACTGTAACGAAAAATTTGAATAAATTTTGTTATCGATATTTCAGTCCTATAATAAATATATTAAAAATTTCGAATATGAAAATATTTTATTGCAAAAAATGTAAAATATATAAGAACGCCCCTGCTTTCATCAGACCACCAAAAGAATTAGATTTCGCAGTTGGCAGTAATATTTCTCGACTGGGTGCACATTCCAAGGGGACGAAAACTAACAGATAAATCTGAGATCCCCAAAACGAGTGCGTCTTTTTATTTCACGGATTTTAAGGAGGTAAATGGGATATGAAATAAGCTGACTGCTAACATCGTGATTCCAATGCTTTTTATGGGTGTCTACAAAGTTGTTTACTCGGAATTTGAATAAATGATGAGATAGGGGTGACGAATCATTCTGAAGTATATTTAGTAGTAAGTAGGCAAATACTTCAGCTCATGACGCTCAGTAAAAATATACAGACTATTCTATCCTTTGATGAATTATTTTAATTTTTTTTCATCAATGAAAATCAAGAGCATTGACAACATTAATGAGAAAGAAATATACAATTCGAAGAATGACAATGGTGACATGGAATTGAATGTATTTAAGGCTTCGTGCTACTTAATCCAAAATATAAACGAATAGGATCAGTTTCACGGTTTGTTCATTTTTTATCGGCTTATATTTTTTTGAACGAATCGGAGACGAAAAATACTCTCTGACGCCGCATTTTAATCAAAATTCTTCGTAAAACATTCCCGTATCGCTAATTAAAGCAAATATTAACGTTCTGCGCCACACCGAAATTCGTTGAAAATTTTATAAAATTTCAAACTTTGTTAACGGAAGAATAACTCGAATGAGCCAAACAGGCATTGTTTAATTAAAAACTAGGAATGCTCGCCATGTCCGCCGGTGTTGCTTGTCGGTAACGAGAGCGCGTGAAAGAGACATAGAGGACCATTCGGGAATACGAGGATCATCAAGTTCAACTGTCAATACAATGTGCTAATTTTTAGGAAAACACTTTTTGGCTTTTGGCTGAAGAACTTAGGAAGGAAGGAAGAAAAAGTTCAAAGCAACTTTTTCGAAATATATCAATATTGAATAATACTGAAATTACTTTATTTAATTCAGTTTGTACTTCAAACATTCGGAATGGAATTTAAACCGACGTCATTCACCAGTAAGCTACACAACGTAATATATGAAAAGTTTTGATATAAAATTCGACTTACATGAGGTTTCAATCTCCAGCTGTATTTCAAAGTTTCATGCGAAAAAACTTGTCCCCAGGATGCCCAGGTGCATCCGGAAGTGCGATCTCTACGATGTCAGCCGTAAGCTTATTGGCACAATATAAGAAAGAGGCCTTCACAAGCGACCCCCTCGAAATAGCGGTCAACGGCAAGTTGGTGGGGCCCAATTCCATGAATTGCGAAGTGACGACAACCACTCTGGCGCGAGTACACGGCGAGAAAGTGGTGTGAAAACATGTGAAGTAGCCGCCTTTCCTGTCAAAAAACTGAGGAATTATGTTGCCTATCTTCGGGGGTAGGATTATTTGCTCCTTCCCATCATGTTAACAAACTGGCAGAAGTAGCAGTCTACCAGCCGTTGAAGTAGTGGGATTATGAGACATTATCGACGAAAAGTGGAGCGAAAGCGACCAAAGATGTGCAAGACCAAGTCGTGGATGCTTCATCAGGACAATCCTTCTGTGAACAATGCATTGACTTTCACATTATTTTCGGTCAAACATGGGATGTATGTGTTGGAAAATCCACCTTATTCACTAGATCTAGCTCCATGTGACTTTTATGTTCCCAAAAGTGAAAAAATCATTGAGAGGAACCAGGTTTGATACAGTTCAAGCTGTGAAGATGAAAAATGTCGAAGACTATGAGTATTCTTCTAGAATATGGCGTATAAACAGAGACACAGTAAAGGTGTGATGGGTATGTATTGAAGGGAACAAGAAGAAAGTTGTAAAGAAAAAAAAGTCTGTTATTTGTTAGCCATATATCCTATATAGCTATATCCTTTGTGAATTGTTAAAGTACGGATGAGTTTAAAAACTATTCACGCCGAAAAAAAAATTCGAAAGTAATGAAAGAAATACCAAAGTTCGTCTTCAAAATATTTTTTTAATGCGACGACAGGTTCATCAAGAAAAACATTTATTCACGATCACAATGTCATGCCCTCTGAAAATGTTTTCAACGACTCCTCTGACTCAAATAGTTTATTTCTTCTGGCCAGTTTCAACTTCGCGCTTCTTATTGTTCCCGAACTTCAAAGTGCTCAACTTTAAACAAAAGTAATTATCAAAACACAGGATGTCCTCTCTCGAGTAGAGACAAAACAATAAATAGTGTGACAAAAGAATAACACGTCTCTGTATTGTATCGTCAAAAGACGTCGGCATCGGCATCTTCGGCGTCTTTTTCTGACACGGTTCAGATGTTGCTAGACGCCCGAAGTGGTAGATGTCTCATTTTCTGGATTGACCTTACGGTTCAGACAGGGATTTTAAATGGCAAGCGAAGGAAGACGTTGCTAATTCGCCCTTGAGAATACACCTATGTGATAGGGGTAGGGTCCTGGAAAGGTTATTCGTTTCGTTAGGAAGTATTTATTTCTTTCGACAGAACATGCTACCCAATAGTCCCCGGTGAAGAAAGTATTTGAAGTTTGGAAGGGGACAGTTTCTCTGATGAATAGTAACATTCCATATACCAACTGAAAAATAATGAACTATAGTGTTATTTATTTGCAGAACCCTTTATATTTCATTTAAAAAAATGTTTATTAGTCGACCAGGTGAGCTACATACCAGCTTACAATCAAGAAATGTATTATTAGCCTAGTTATATTAACTTTTCTATATTGTGTTTGTAAAATAAAAAGTTGGACCATTCTAACACGACCAGTCATGCCAAGCCATTAATACTGAACAGTAAATTATGTGTCAATAAAAAGTAGATGAATATAAAAAGAGTTGAAAGTATATTCCATACCAACGTATTTCACAAATACCCCAATAGATTTTATCTCGCAGGCAGTAGAACAATATCAAGAGAGTGAAAACACTGAATACGGCGTTCCTTTTATACGATTTCTTCTTCATCTGTAGTGGATTGATTTGCAATATTATGCAGTGTAATTGCATTACGGCTCCGTTGTTGAAGATTTATCTTCTAACTCGCGTCTTATAGACACGCCTTTAGAAGTTATTGTATAGCCAAACATAAGTTTAGTGAAAAGGAGACCAATCCATCAAATCAACCTGATAGGTAGAAATGGAAATTTCGGTTCAAAATATATCTATTAAAACAGTTTTTCTGTACTGAAACTAAATATTGTTCCTCGAAGCGTGTTTCGCTAACCAAGTTATCATAATCAGGAGATGATTAGAAGTTCTGAGCTGAATCACGCACTCCAGCTACTGACTAAAAATAATTATCTTTAATAAATTTCAAATTTGTACTCGAAGACAACTAAAAAAAAATAATGCGATCTTTACCTTCAACAAGAATCACTACGAGAAAATACAATTGCAACCTTTCTTCATCACGCCGTTCGCATCGCATAATTGGATTTGTAAGGTGTAATAAGCAATCGCAATGTGTGTTAAACACTAAAGGCAACTTTCGTATTTATTTAATGAGTATTTCATGATGTAAATATAACACTGTTCACCATACTCAAAATTTACATTACATAATGTGTGTACTTTCCAAGTCGAAAATATGATTAAGATTATGTTATGTTTATACAAAGTCGGAAATTGGAACTCATCGCCCTACATATTATGGAAACGTGATTGTGATGCCGTTCACATATTATTGACATATTATTATACAGGAAAATGCTCACCTGGTATGATATGTGATATTGGTTCGAGTTTTTTGATATGCTTAAAATAGGGTGGAGTTCCCACTTTCTTGGAAATATTCATGAAACCTACTCTCTGAACCGCCACTGCCGCCTCTCCTCAGCACCCCCTTTTCCTTCTGAGATTCGGCAGTGCAGCTGCGGTGATTTATGGGCAGCAGGTCGCTGCTGTCTCCGCCGACATTATGCAAAGTTCCGCTGATGTTTCTACCACTGCCGCCCTTTTATCCCTCCGTTGGACGCCTTCTTTGATGCATTGCCAGCACCTCGAGCCCCTCCACGTGCCCCAAAGCGGGACGCGATTCCAAAATACACGCGCGAGATTACGATTTCGAATATTTTCAGCTACTGTTTATAGTTTTCTGGAAGTATTATCAGCGAGCGTGGGGAAACAGACGCGCCTTTTTATCACCTCGCCATTTATTTTCGGTTTTGGAATATTTTACAGGACGTGAGGGGCGGTGGATTAGGGATATTAGAGTGTCGACAGAAAGGGGTGTTAGAAAGTTGCCCAATGAACATTGTATTTGTGCTCATATGACGTTAGACGTCTGCAAATAAAATAAATAACATCCGAACATTTATGTTCACATTATTCACATAATTATTGAAACGATATATACTGATGACAGACGTTATAAATATATATGTATCGAGTGTGTATGATAAAAATCAAAAAAGAAAGAATCTGTAGGCGAACACGTGTTTCTGGCTATTGACCCCCATCAGCGCAGTGCAGGCAAGTAAAAAGATGGGCAACACCTGTTTATCAAAAATGGAAAACATCACGTATTCACGATGTCACTAACTGGAGTCAATCGCACATTTGTAGTTTTAGTTAGGTCTTCTAAATGATTTATCGGAAATAGCACCCAAAAAAAAGCGAACCATCAGTATGATGCAGTCAAATACAAGGATGGGCAACACGTTGTTGCCAAAAGAAGTTAAAATTCACGGAGCTATAAGCAGAAGCCAGCCGTACATTGTGTATATGTCTGATAAAATTATCTTTCGGATTTATATCAAGCTACTCGATATTCTTCATATCTGGATGTCACAGAGGTAGCTAGCTATATCTGCCTCCGTGGTGATTTCAGTAGTATTCTTATGAACAGAAAATCTATTTACCAAAACACAATTGTACTTCTTTTGACAACCATGTGTTGCCATACTTGCACTTGCTGCACCATACTGATGATAGTTTGCCGTTTTTTTAATGATATGTCCAATACAATTATCTCTTGGATATTACATGTACTCCAAAACTGTATTAAATAATTTCGGTGCCAAAGAGCAATATTAAAACGCTTAATGAAGCTTGCTAAACACGTGTTACGGTTTTGTAAACCGCCCATTGAAATTCTCAAAATGAAGTTTTACGAAAAATAAAAGTTAAAACTTTATATGTGTTATAACACTTGTAATTGAAACTAACGTTTCCGCAGTACGCGTTTGAAAATGTCATTTTAGTACGAAATTAGTAATGTTAGTTACAAATACAAGTCGTATAAAAACAGAAAATTTCAATTCTAATTGTGTTACTACCAAATTAGAATCATCAGGATATGACCAAAATGTACTGATTTAATTTCGTTGTCCTGGAAGCCGTCCTAACTTGGTAAGCAGAATTAGAATCTTCGACGTGAAATGAATAAAATAGAACTGGTACCACATCAGAACTGGTACCTAGGAAGATTGATAATAGAAACTCTTACCTATGATAATGAAACATATTGCACACTGATAACTTTACTAAGTCGAACTGGTACATTAAATTATTCTACAATGCATTTTTGTAACGGTAGTGACAATACAATGTAGAATAATTTGATGTACCACTTCAACTGAGGAAGCTACTGTCTAGCGAAACACGTCTCTGGGTATCTTGGTGTTATTGATTTTCCTCAAGTAACGGGTCAGTGTATTAATAACAAACTGTTAATTTCTATTAGTGGTAATCTGAATGATTTCCACCTTATAATTCAGTCCGGAAACGAAATAATTAATATGAAATACGAGAAATGGATCCTGTAAATTGTAGTTATGGTGTATATTTCCAGTTGAATGTAATATACTTATCGCAAACATAGTAATTGGCATGTTGCAATGTAATAAATATGCAAGCCGTTATCGCATTTTTGCTGCACACGCACAAAAACGAAAGAATACAATTCAAAAACAGAAATTAAATGCGTTTTCTCGATCAAAAACAGGAGATTTATTACCTAGTCTGTTCAGGTTTTTGCTTAATTCGCTGTTTTAGCATGTAACATGCTACTTCCATAAAATATTCTCACTGTCAACGAGGTAACGAATGTGATTCCTGTGATAATTCGTGAGTGCAAAAAGAATCCGCGTGGAAGGAATATGAGAAATCCATCTTTTTTGACGGGGTTAATGGCCGTAAAGCCATTGCTGTGGTTGGGTATTATAAACCGATGGTAAAAAACTGACATTCTAGTTTTCTTCAAACAATATTTCAGTTTATAATTGACTTTGGACACTTATCTTTTACTAGATTTTGGCTTGATCTCTTACGAACATTTTCATAATGTGGTTGAGATGAAAAATAATTCAAATTCTCGAATTCGAAGACCTTTCGTATGTTTATAGTCATCACATCATTATGCACTAAAAGTACACTACGCTAGATGTCTAACTTTCTCTTACTCTATCTACATATTGTCAAAAAAAAACAACCAACATAAATAAGAAATATCAACAATGTCACTTCTTTCTTTCTACCTGGATCATCATAAATCGCTAAGAACATTCAGATCTTTTTTCCCCATTTGAATTTTGACTTGGAATTTAAGGCTTGTAATTCTTGAACACGTATGTGAAAGAGTTTATAATGGCAAATAGGAGCTACAAAATAACAAATCCTCTATAATGATCTAATATAAAAGCAATCGCAGTATTTATTGATATAAGACGAATAATAGAAATTTCAGGTATATTTCTGGAAAATGCCACTACCTATAATATAAAATGCTGAGAATACATTTTCTAGTGCTTCCATATGAGTCAGAATACACCAATGGTGTAGTTCGAATCAAAGTGACTTTCGAGTTTACTCAATTATACAATTTTTCTGGGATTCACAAATAATCTGTGAAGATTGCTGAAAAAAGTCCGTTGGTTAAACTAAACGTGCTATTGAAAGGTGAAACTGAAACCTCTGACGCAGAATAAAACCAAAAAAAAAGTACTTTTCACATTCACCAGAAATGCAATACTCTTCTCAACTCGCGTTTCAACAACCAAGTTGGCACCTTCAGGAGATGAAAAAAACTGCGACTCCTGAAAGTTTAAATGTTTCTATTATTCTGTCGTGAAAGTTTTTCAATGATTTTTTTCTCTCTCGATCAAACCACTTTAACGTAAAAGTGATATGGCATATTATACGTGAAAGGTTCTCATAATACGATCAATTTCATTCTACTTCGACGAATGGGTTATCAAAACAGAGAAATATCGTGACGACATAATACCCTTAAGAATAAAAATCTAGATTGTAGCTTTTCTATGAGGTCGTTGATACCATATAAATGG
Organism: Leptinotarsa undecemlineata; assembly: GCA_015342065.1. NCBI lineage: Eukaryota > Metazoa > Arthropoda > Insecta > Coleoptera > Chrysomelidae > Leptinotarsa > Leptinotarsa undecemlineata. The sequence goes on along the minus strand of WOGP01002621.1, from coordinate 4,944 downwards.
GCGGTTTATGAAATTTGTATTACGTAATTTGGACACGCGAACAAATACCAACACAAATAAACTGTATAGAACGCACAATGGGATACCTAGAGATGGTTCGCGGTTAGGGATGCATTAACACCTCAATTCAGCAGACAGCAGAATGTATCCATTTATATGCACTTTATTTTGATTCAAATTAATGAGTTGTCTCGAAACCCCCACGCTTGCTGAGAGGATTCTCATATACTAATGGTGATGGCACTGGAGGTACTAAAGAAATATACAAATGATTTTTCTACTTTCCACTTACTATTTGTTTACTCTGTATGGGAATAGCGAATTTGAATTGAGTCATTATCAATGTTCTTGTTACCTACTAAATAAAGACGTATTCCAAAAGATGTACTCTAATGTGAGATTTTCACTTCAAAGTTTACAAAACATCTCACATTGAAGTGTATCTTCTTGAATACATTAAAATGAATTTTCATCGAGTATCGGTTCTGTCTATCATACGTACTGAATAAAGAAAAGTTCGAGTTATGCGAGCTAAGATTGAATAAAGTTTTTTCTAAATACCTTCAGTTGTCATAAAATATAAGGAATCATATACTCGAATCGAAAATTCAATAAAATCTGTTGTAATAAATATATCCAAGCTACTGACATTGTTTTTTTCATTTAAGTAATTGCCATTGGGTTATAGGAGACAGTTTTGGAAATTTCTATAAAACTTAACAAATAATTTCCATTTGTGTTCGTGTCTTGTCTATTCAACCAGTCATCTTTAACGAGAGACTTTCTTTCCAATTGTCAATGACAACTACTGTAGAAAATATCTTATATTTCAAAAAATGTAAATGCTGTGATAAAATGGAGATATATTTTAGAACATAAAGTAAATATAGGATCCAAAAAAAAGATTTATAAATAAAAATAAGCAGATATATACAAGAAAAAATAGATAACTTCAACACAGAAGAAATGTAAAAGATATTATGAATTCACCCAACTTAAAGTTTTTTACCCTCGAACCAACTACCACAAATGAATTTTTGCCAAGCTGAAAAATACTGTAAACCTTTCTCAAGAAATGACATAAAAAACGTAATTTTAGTGTATTTCATAAATATTAAAAATTGAGCACGTATGTTAACAAAATTCATACGACCATAACACTGTCATGCAACCAGACAAAAATTTGATTGAATTGGCCGATACTTGATAACAGTTTACAAAATCGTAAACCGTGTTTCGTGTACAATAGTTTCCTTAAGCGTTTTCTTATGCTTGACGATGAAAACTGCCACTCCTCATCAGCACCTTTTTAAATAACTTTCAAATACGAAACTGTCATTTCTCACATGACATTACGTTTCTTGTCAAGATAACAGTTAGTGAAAACATTCTTACGATTCGTTAATCTCCTGTGATTATAAAAAAAGACATCAACCGTTTCTTGTTGGGTAAGTAGGCAAAATGATCCATAAGTTACATATAAGCAAATTCATAACTCAACAGACGTATTTCGATTATTTTCAACCACAAGTAAGCCATTTTATTGTAAAATATATAGTCTCTGATATATCATGTTCTTATTATGCTACAAATGGTTTTAAAAATTTTCAACACCTTAAATACATTCTTTCCATGAAGTGAATATGACAAAGGTTACGTATCGTTTATATAACGTTCCAAACGTTAAATAACGTTATTTACAAGATGAATATTTGGAAGTTGAAAAATTAATTGCCTACCAAGTACTTGAATAGAGTCCTAGCACCACATCCACACCCAAAATCCTTACACTTTACGCCCCCTTCCCCCTCCTCAAATCTCGGGACACATTCGACTAATTAATTCGGTTTATTAATGACACATAATTTGGGTTCTCCGTACCAACACATTGATTAACCGCTCGATCTCAACTCAACCCTCAGCAAAGGTGGAATTGTTTTGAATAATACATGGAGGATAATGGGTAAAAAGGGAGTTCCACACGCGCTCGCAGAAGCCTAGAGAACGAGTGATCCATCAATTTGCACGTGACACTATCACCACCTGAATCGAAGACACAAAAATCGAAGTTGTGAATGATCATCGTGGGTTTGGAGTCTAAACGGAAATGTTTGTCGGCATCCGTTTTTTCGAACGAGTTTTGGTGAAGTCTTCATTAGAATAAATTTCAGTTTAACCTGATGAAAATGAGAATTGATTGATGATATCATAAGTTGATCAATAATTGAATGGATATTACCAATGCTTGATGAAAATACGTATCAAAACTTTCTAACACAGCGTACTGTAAGATTTCATCAGATCAGAAATGGTTTTGAAAACTAAGTCACGTGTCTCATCTACACAACAGATTTCTATTTACAGAATTGATTCATTATTCCTGTCTTGCCTCTTTTGAAGACTAATACATATCTACGCTTCTCTCTCATACTTTAACTTTGAGCCTTTTCAAGCCAAACTATTTGTTTTTTTACCAGCCAACTGAAATAAGGTTATTAAATTTTTTTTGTTTTTCTTCTTTCAATGATCCATTAAAAATATTCATTGAATGTTTTTGTTGAACGATCTAGAAACAGAATTAGATTTACTAGTGAAAAATTCTCCGTCTATTGAACACAAAATCTGATCAAACAACGAATATCGAACAAAATACGAATTCAAAACTCTTCTATTGGCGAAGCTGCCAACTCTAATTCAACTCAGGCCAATTTTCACTTTCTTTGACTTCTCGTATTCTTGTTGCACAACTACGGGAAACTTTATACCTCCGCTGTCACTACAACTGAAAAGTTCCGTAGAATTGAAAGATTGATGTAGTTCGAACGTTCTCCTGTTTAAAATAATACGGGATTTCTTGGCTTCCATCAAGATGGAGAAAACATAAGTGCTCTTGTTTGATATGGACATGATAATTCATTCAATATCTTGTTAGACAAGAAATATTATTAAGTACGACAAATAGCGCATTTCCGAACAAAATATCAAAATTTCATCGATAAGTTTTTGTATTTAACGGAAAGTTAAAACATAAAAGATACGATTCTATTCAAATATGTCATGAAAGCAACTCCATGATAAATCCAAGAGTCCGTAGCAAAACCAACCAGTTTGAGTTTTTTAAAGATGAAAATTTATCTAAGAGTTTCTGAATACCATACGCAAAAATACAATAATTCGTAATAATAATTTTCTGAAATATTCTCAGCTAAATGCTTCTATATAAAATCAAAATATCAATTATAATATTGAATTTTTGAGAAAGAAAGTTTTTGGCTTTCTGCTTCTTATTCTTGATACAATAAAATGTGAGAGTCTTATAAAAAAGGGAGGGAAGCAATCAATTTTAAATGTATTAACTCTATACATATAGTAATAGTACCTAATATAGACATGTGTAGGTCATGCAGAGAAGTATCTTTCAGACACAAACCGGAAGAAAAAAACCCTCCTGAAACAGCTACTTCCATATGAACATTGAATTATATGAAGAAAAAATTCTTTTGAAACAAATACTTCCATATGGACAATGAATTATACGAAAAACATTTTTCTATACTCAGTTTGTATTCCAAACATTCGTTTGATTTGATATTGTGATAATATGATATTGTGACCGGAACCTAACCCTACTGAGATAACTCAAATAAATATATAAATCAAATAAAACACTCACCAATACACTGAACAGATACAAGAAACCGAAAGAAGAAACAATTTGCCACACTGATTCACATAACCTCCTAACAGTATTTCATTTGAAACTTCACATTAAATACCTACTAACACTATTTGATACGATCTTCACAATCCCAATATCGCAATCGGAACTTATTGGTATAACAAACACATTGTTTATTTTAAGGAGAGGAAAGTGTTTTTTGTATACCTAGTACCTATTTGTTTCGAAAAAAAATTTCTTTCGTGTAATTCAATGTTCACATGAAAGTATCTAACTATTTCAGGAGGGCTTTTTCTTCCAGTTTGTGCCTGAAAATTACCTACTTCCTTGCATGATCTACACATCTTTATGAATAGAGTTACTACATTCAAAATTGATTGCTTTCTTGCTTTTTTTGTAAGATTCCCACATTTTCAAAATGGAGTAGTAGAAAGCCAAAAAATTTTTTCACAAATAAAATGTGATAACCTGAATAACGAGAAATTTCAACAAGAACATTTGTTCGAAGGCACAATCAATAAAAACATAATATTTGAATATATGAACACAGTGCGTAAATGACTAGCGTCGTCATTTTCAACAATAGGAGTCCTCACACGTTACTTGACGCGGCTAGAAACAACTGAGCCGGACAAATGCAGTTAGGCTGTCACACGAATTAATTGTATGTTGCATCGCATTTCTTTCCACTTTTATTCAGAATAATATTTCTATTAGTATAAGCAATGTGTTATACCAATAAGTTTCGATTACGATATTGGGATTATGAATATCGTACCTATTAAATAGTGGTAGTATTTAAGATGGAGTTTGAAATGAAAGACTGTTGTGAGGTTATGTGAATCAGTGTGGCAATTCGTTTCTTCTTTAGGTTTCTTGTATCTGTTCAGTGTATTGGTGAGTTTTATTTGATTTGTATATTTATTTGAGTTATCTCAGTAGAGTTAGGGTCTGGTCACTGTCATTATCACAATATCAAATCAAACCTGAGAATTTCTGTAGAATCAAGTACGCAAAGTTATCATATTCACCTACAATCATATTAAGAATATTTGATTATATTGGTTCAATTTGATTAGGACAGTGGCAGTTTTCAAAATAGTCAGAATGATGCATAATTAGGAAGTCCTGAGAGTCACGTGTGATTCAAGAATAATAACTATGGGAATAACTATGGGATTGGAACCTTTGGTGTGAAAGCTGAATAACTTCTTTGATCAATTACCCAAACACCAAACTAATATTTTTGCACTCGACGCGCGTTT
>WOGP01002620.1:0-16427 GCA_015342065.1 Leptinotarsa undecemlineata | reverse complement strand
AAGTGTCCGGAGTGTTTATGTGTGACAATGTGACCGAAATTTCCAAAAACGGTATGCTGAACATGAGAGGTCCTTCAGACTGAGAAAAAATTATTCGGCGTTTTCAAAGCACTCCTTGGCATGCAACCACAAATTTCCGAATCTAAACGATACGGAAATTCTGCACTATGCAAGGAAGGGTTGCAAACTCAATTATTTAGAATCCTTAGAAATTTACAAGCATACACATTGCGGTTGCTACCTGTTAAATGATCAAATCGATTTAATTTACTCTCCGTTTTTCAAATTGGCACATCCGCATTGTGAACTGTAAATTCAGGTAATCAATCAAGTACCTGAATGGTGTACATTGGCGAATGTAATGAATCATTGTCAGTTTATTATGAAAGTTTGAAAATGTCCATATAGGACGAAATTGCAGTAACGTTACTTACAATTAAAAGTGGTAAAAAACATAGACATTTTTATTTCTCTTTTCATTATGATCTCCTACAACATAGTAACGGCTACACCCATCAATTTATTGTTAGGCTATGAAAATGTTGGTCGAAGATTGTATAGCATAGAAATTAATAAATTTCCTTGATTGAAAAGACGTTATTGGAAATAATACATCATCATTAGGGAAAGTAGAGAACATTTCAACGGAATAATTTATTAATTTTGTGGTCTATTAAAGTCGAGAAAGTTCGACTCGGGATGAAAATATTTTCCCAATTCCTACTTGAACTAGACCTCTTTCAATCAGCGTACTTTTTCTAATATAATGAATTTTATAATATAAAAAAAATATTTTTTTCTGAATTTCTCATACTTGAAGAAACTATATTTACAGCACATGAGTATTTTAATCCAAAGATGTAGTATTTCTAGAAGTTCACTATCAATATTAATTCACAACTATTCACCTACTGATGATGCTAACTTGGTTAACGAAACACACCTAGAGGGACAGTATTTAGTTTGGGTGTGGAAAAAGTCATTTCAATAGATTCAAGTTCTGTTTTATAACATCCTAATCTTTCCCGGCCGAGTTAATGATGAAAGGGAACACATTCTGTGATAGTCGTTTCGTCTACTATTGCGGCAGACTTATCAGTCGTTTGTCCTTGTTAATAATGCACATACTACTGCTGCAATAGCAGATGGCACTTTTGGTATTTCAGATTACTTTCGACCACACCTCTTGCATTTGAAGTTTGAAAGTGGTTGACAATGTTTCATGGTACATTTCATTAGTTCATACTTCTATAGTATAATAGAATATATAATGACTTGAAATCTCTGAAAGAATCGATAAAATAAAAAAGATTAGCTGAAAAATGACAATTTTATTGAGCAAAAAATTGAAATTACACATCTTCCCTCTCCATGCTTCATCGGTTTCAGCGTTAGCTGACCGTCTGGCGGGAGTTGGCCGTTTTCGGCTTGATTATAGGTTTCCATATGTTCCGTATCTCTACGTTAGCATGGCTAAATGCGATGTTAGACAATAATAATGTGGCTTTTTTGAATTTTCTCTCAAACAAGTGTTCCTCCTTGTGGATGATTTCAGCTTGAGACCACTTGATGTTATGTTGATGTGTTCAAACATGCTCTGCCATTGAAGAGTCTGGTTGAGATACGTTGATGACACCTCTATAATATTGTCGCAACTCAGTACTGGCTTATTAACGAGAGGATTTTATTCGCTATTTCACCAATTCATCATTCATTCATGCAATGAATGAACTCATGTGGAAACTTAATTAAATATTTATTGTAACGAAACGGGGAAAATACTTCAGGAATAAACTTACACTAAAATGTTATTCAAAATACAGTTGAGGGTGAAACATCTTTCAATTCATGTATTTGTTTAAGTGAATTTTAATGATTTCATGATCATTTTCCATATTTGACAATATGGAACCAAGGGAATACAGAACTAGACACCTTTCTGAAGCACATCAACAACGTAAGACATTTTATCACTTTCACAATGGAGAAAGAATTCCACAACGAATTGCCATCCTTAGAGGTATTAGTGAAGAGGACACACACACGTAAATTAAATTTTTTATTTTAAGTAGAATATGTTCTACTCAATCCGATTAATTTCATCTTTTTACCTTTCGAAGAGACTTTCTTCTTCGGCATCAGTTTCAGAACAACATCAATAGGAATACAAAAATCGTTTTTATTCAAACTGGACATATTGCTATCTAAGAGTACATTTTGTATTACGTTCAGAAACGACATGTATTTACGAAACGCCGGTACTAATATTGTACCACAAGAAAACATTACCAATTAATTGAGCTCACAAACTACTTAGGGAAACATTCTCAATGAAGTAGGTGAAAGCAATATACAACCTATTCAGATACCACAATCACCACGAATCCAACAATATACAATATATACCTCACTAGTAACATGATACCTCATGTTCCCAGTTTGTCTGAGAAATTGAATTGAGAAATGAGAATTGAAACTTTCTATGCTTTTTACCACTTTTATTTGTAACTAACGTTACTGCAGGTTCGTCTAATAAGGACATTTTCAAACTTATACATTACTTATACATACAGTTCAACAACAAATTTCATGAACAGGATTCAGGTTCACTATTGGGCTCACCCTCTAGTCTACTTTTAGCTGACAAATTTATGAACAGCTTGGAGACCAGTATAGTAAATTCCGACCTGGGTAAAAAAAAATTCATATTTGCTACAGATATGTAGACGATATTCTCGCCTGTTTCAGAGATACTACACGACAGCTGAACCAATTTATGACATTCATGAATGATCTCAATAGCAACATTCAGTTCACACTCGAAACAGAGAAACAAATAAATTTCTAAGACCTGACCATTACACACAATCAGAATAAGTTTGAGTTCAATATTTTCAGAAAACCTAGCTATACAGACATTATTATTCCAACTGATACTTTCCATCCAAACAGTCATAAATTAGCAGCCTACAATTCAATGTTGCACAAAGCTGTAAATTCACTTACAGATCAATATACCCCTAGATCAAACGATTAGAAATCAAGAAATGGGTAACTCTAACATATCCTGGTGAAAGAACAGAGATAACTGCGGGTTTCTTCCGAAAAAACAATGTGTCAGGATATCTGATTTTCTTTTCAATGCCAAAGATGAAGTGTACAAGTTGAAGAAATCTGGAGTTCATAAGCTTAAGTGCCCAGAGTGTAGTACTATTAATGTGGGACAATGTGGTTTGAATTTCCAAAAACAGTATGCTGGACATGAAAGGTCCTTCAGACTAGGTAAAAATGATTCGACGTTTTCAAACCATTCCTAGGCATGTAACCACAAGTTTCCGAATCTAAACGATATGGAAATTTTGCACTATGCAAGAAAGGCTTGCAAACTCAATTACTTGGAATCCTTGGAAATTCATAAGCATAAACAATGCGGGTGTAACCTGTTAAATGATCAAATCGATTCAGTTTACTAACCAGTTTGCGAATTAGCATATCCACATTGTCACTAGTGAACAAATTTCAGGTACTCAATCAAGCTAAGAAACTCTATCAATACCTACAGTGGTATTTAATAAGGGCTAATGTAATCAGTCATTGTTAGTTTGAAATATATTTGAAAATGTTCTTATAGGACGAAACTGCAGTAGTGGCAGTTACAAATAAAAGTGGTAAAAACATGGGAACTTTCAGTTCTCTTTTCTTCATAAGTATAATGTGAGAACAACTTTCAGAACGACCAACATACTGAGATCTCTTTTGACACAAAGTAGACCCCTAGATGTGAGAAAAAAAGAACATCGTGAATATATAAGATTAGATAGATGGCAGGATCGGGGTTAGCGAAGCAAATTCTAAAATAATCTAGTGATCACGCTGTAGAATGGAGTGAAACAAAAATTAGCACCAAAGAAACTCATAAAAAGTTAGAAAACTCAAAGAATCAGCGTAAATTCTTTCAGCATGTAACAAGTTCATTTCGAATATCTCTGTGTAAATGGATGGTACCTGTTTGCCATTATTGAGAAAAGAGGTTGAAAAAGGAAATATTAACCTTAACTGAGCTGAATTCTCCAAAAACATCCAATGTATCTGTTCAAGTAGACCATCGTACGTGACATCTGGAAGCTTTGACGTGTGATAAAATCAATTGAGATATCACAGTTTGGGGCGAGAGTTTTATAGTGGATTACAGGTTTTGAAATCGTAAAACGATTGTTCTACGAAATGTCAACCAATAAAGATAGCTAATTATCAACATTTGATTCTTTCAATTGATTTTTCAGGTTTGTAGGCAAAATTTATGAATTCAAGTTGATGACTAAGTGGTTTATACTCGTATTACAAAGTGACTTTCAGGGGTGAACTTTTCAGTTTGTGCTTTACTACACTTCAGCAGATTCCCTACTGATTTACCCTTCATTTTTTAGATTTGGGAAAGTTTAATGCTAAGTAGAAAGAATATGTAATTGAATCTGAAATACTGAACATATGTGAGTATCTGATTTGTTCAATTTGGTTTCCTGTCTATATTCGTCATAAACAGAAAATTCATCCCATTTTGGTCCATTACTGATTCGATTCACAAACGAGTTTGTGTGAAATATTCAACCACTTTTTATTTATCATTTCCTTGGAAAATAGATTACAGAAAAGAGCTCAATCGCGCCTAGAAAAACAAAACAGTCGTACGAAAATTATCCTCGTAATACCAATAAATACAGTTCGTATATTAGTGAAGGGATGTAGCCCACAAGTTAGTTTATATTCAGAAACACAGAGACAATACGTTAAACTCGAGCAAGTTTCGAATTAACAGAACAAGCGTAGTCTTTGGTTTGGACGCCATTCTTCGGCTTTAACTCACTTCAGGCAGATTTATAAAGGGAATCTACGCCATTGTAGAACAGAATGTCAACAGATACGTGCATGGAATGGCGGAGTAGGTATTTGTCAATAAATTCTTGGTCTCTAAGGAGTTTTCCAATGGACCGGAAGTTAGATATTCACATAGTGAGGAATTCTTACTTACATTACATTTCCAACCTGTCGTTGAAATTCTCAGTTGAATCATGTTTGAAGCGTGGTGCTGCTGTTTATTTCAGTAGAGGTTGCTAGTTCTTTCAAAAAAAAGAAGGAACTTCTGAAATTTATTCGGGAAATTGTAATGTTTTTTCTGCTGGTTGGGAGCTGTCTAATTTATTGATCTCTTTCAAGTCTACGAAAAATGCCAGATTCTCATGGGCTAAGCATACAATTCTATATCGGACAAACTAAGATAAAACTGATCTGAAGGTACGACGAGCACAACAAAGCATACATAAACGCAATAACTTATAACTCAAATCTCGCAACACACGCCATAGAAAACAAACATAACTTTACCCAACATTATTAGCTGTTGTAACCCAAGTACAAGCAAATTTAAAGAGACACCCGAATGAAAGAGGAGGACAAATACTTGCACTAAGACGTATGAAGGAACAAACAAGAAGATAAAACGTTCAGTTTGAGAAAGTGTAGTCGTTGCTGACTAGTTAGGAAGGGAACTAGTGAAAAGTGGGGCTTTGCAGATATTAAAAGAGTACTCTTTAAAGTTTGTCCTCGCTTTCGGAAAAGTAATAATTTGTTTACATCATCAGGGATGCTACAAAATTGTGAGTGTGAGTAATATTGAGATATAAATGTATGGTCAGACTTACAATTTTCTTTCATACAATGGTATAATTTTTTCAACAAACATTATAAAATATCAAATTGCTAGTTGGGAGGTGGATCTTCTGTGTTTAACCGCTGTCCTGAAAATTTCCCGTTGTCGTAGAGGTTTGAAAGATTTTCACCTTTTTTTTGCATACAGATGGAGAAGTAGAAAGCCACAACCTTTTTATATCAAAACTTAATCTCTCATAAAAATAATCCTTTTTCAATTCAAACATATGCTGATTGACAACCTTACGATAAAATTGCAAGCTACAGATAACTGTTTTTGAGCAGTTGTACAAAATGTTTTCATGTAGATTATGTCGTCTTTATGTTTCTACTTGAAAAAAATTAATATTTTCAAGAATATTGATTCGAATGATGCAGCTGAAATTTCATCTTTCATCACATTTTTTTTTTGTTTTTTACTTTACAAAAAATATATTTGCGAAAGAAAGTTTTTGCTCTTCTACTTCTCCATCTCGATACAAAAAATGTGCCAATCTAAAGGAAGGAAGCAATCAGTTTCAAAAGTTAACTGTATAAAAAGATATTTTTCTAATTATTTCAATTGTTGCTATAAGATTAGAAAAATGAGGTCATAGAAAACACAGTACTTGTACTAACAGCTGATAACATATGACGGGCAGATCAAAGAAAATATTTTTTTACCTGAAAATAATTAGATTCCATTTAGGGTAATGAAAAAAATCGAACGTACCAAAGTGAGACTACTACATTTACGAGGCAGGATTTTCTCTTCAGTAATGCTGCTATTCAAATTCTATTTTCAAAGGAATGTATGAAACTTGTTCATCGAAATGTCCGTTCCTTATAGGATTTCGATGAGTAGGTTGGAAAAGACTCCAATAAAGACGTTCTTTATCGCTTCCATTTCCTTTCCTCAGGGATTAGATTATTTTTTATGTCAGTCGGATTTGTAAATCTGAAAGCAGATGTAGTTTTATTGGGGACAGATGACACAGATTTGCTCAATTTATACCTCATAGTAGTATTTATTGAGGTATTATTTTTATGAGGAAGCCACGCAAGGGTGGATTGAATTGGGTGTGATTTGCTTCTGATATATTTCAGATCATATTCCTAAACGAATTCTATTCGAACCGGGTTCGGTTCGAAAAAAAGGAAGTTATAAAAGTAATGATCAATTGAGTATATTCTCGAAATATTCCTACTGGAAATAGAGATCTGAAGTTATGCACCTGTATTTGAAAATTGTTTTGGTGGCTGAAACAAATTTAGACTCTCTTCCTCGACTATTACACTATTCGCATCCAAATTTGGGATCAATGTGATTTTAAACAATTCCTCAGAAATATTAGCTTCCATATTCTTATGATAGTCAACATTGCATGCATGTTAGGCGTACTGATTATCAAACCATCAGTCCACCCTTTCGTAACTACCAAGTTTCGTCCTAAAAGAAAATTTGCCGTTGTTCTTGTCTATATATAGTTATTTAGTCAAGTATTTGTTAGGCAAGTCCACTATTCTTATGTTTTCCATAACTGCTTGACGTTTACTTATTATTTAAAATCTAAATCCTAGTTTCTTAATCCAATGTAAAAATCTCATTGCTTTTGTAACAGATGAACATCTGAAGGTTTTGATAATCCTGTTTCACATCGCATCTTTCGTTCATAAGGTTTCTTTATGACTATTTTACGTACAGTTGAGAAAGGAATTTTAGTCAACATTGATGTTGCTTGTAACATAAAAGTATGTTTTCCTTGGAACTAAACATGAGATGTAGATTTTCATATATATTGAAACATACATGTGTTTCAATATTCATATGCATATGAATCTTATTCACTGGTATTTTATTCGCATTGTTCACCATCACTATTGGAATCACTACACTGGAAAAAGTCTGCAGTGTTAGCACACTCGTTATTACTATTAGTTCTTATCCAAGGACGCCACGTTTTGAACAGATAACGACAGCGATAACCATCCCCGCATTCCTTGATTTCTATTCGTCACCGAAACATGACTTCAAATTTAATTTTATGACGCTGCAGCTAATGATGAAACTGTTATTTAAAAGTATCCAATACGAACCGGCAATTCTACAGTACACGTGGACAATTGAATAATTTCGCAGCCTGTTCGTTCCTTTGTATTGTTTTTTTGGCCTTCGACAGTGTCGCCAACTTTTAGAGTGCACAATATCGTTTACTTCCACTATAATGTTTGATATAAGCGTGGTCTGAAATATGTTGCGTTTCTTTGACTATAATTTTGCCACATCGTGGTGTATTTGAAAAGTTTCCTTTTTTCCTAGATTTATGGTTCTATTTTCATGTTTTTTTTTCACATTACTGAGTATGCTCATAAAAAAAAATTGTCAAACACTTGCTTCTTCAAATAAGGCCTCAGTTGGATGAGTTTTTTTCTATTATCTATTTTCAAACGACTACCATATTTTCAAGCACTTCTGTAACTTTCTTCTTCTTCTTCTACTTAATTTTGGTCCCAGCTTCCAGATGTCGCTATTATGACCAGTGCTCTTTTGATTATATTAAAAACTATAATAAAAACTTTGTCCGGGGAGTGCAAAAGTTTTGCTTTATGCAATACTGCACCCATTTTTATACTTCCCAAATTATTAATTTTCAATAGGCACGTCTTCCTGCGGTGAACACATACATGAATATAAAATTATCATCTTCTTCATAAAAGATTATTCGTTGCGATAATACTGCCACGTGGACATCCGATCTGCCCCGGCCTCCAACCGGCGTGAGTGAGAACACTATTTATTTAAAAACACCTGAAGAATTTTTATTGACAATATTTCTAATGTTTGATTGATCCTTGCACGTTATAAAACGGAGGACATTCACAACATGAATTGAGTTCAATCTCCAACAATGGCGTTCGCGTACCTTCTTTGTGTAAGATCTCTATCAGCATGTATGCCCAGCACCATGTTAGAAACGAAACTGTTCTGTAACTTTCTCACCGATTGAACCTTATTCATTCAGGACCACGCAAAAATGCCCTACATCGACTTCATCGAATCTCGAGAGAACATAGTTTTTATGCTGACGGAATCAATCGACTTGTGTAACGTTGGCAAAACTGCACTAAATCAAATGGTGCCTATTTCACTTGAATTGAATTGAGGTAAGCGACCCAAATTCAGACACCTTTAGCAATTTACGTTACATTTCGTTCAATACAATTAGTGATTATTTGATAATATTGATTAGTTTCAGTTTTCTGGATTTAATAATCATTTCTAAGGGTATCTGAACAGTTATTCATAATAAAACTCTATCTACAATAATTTTATTTACATTTTATTTTAACCACCCCAATAACACCTAATTCTGACAGTAGGAGGAAAGTTTGTTTCAAAATCAGACAGATCAGAGAACCTTATTGAGACGGTGACCCTATATAAGACATTTGAGAAACATTATTCGAACAGAAAACAAGTTGCTTCGAAAGTTCAATGCAAAAATAACACAAACACATTCTGACATCTTATATGGTACTTTATTTCTTCGACTGCATAAAATCCTCTTTTAGTAATTTCAACAGACGGCTTGATCTTCTTGAGAATTTCTTGATGATCATAAAAAATTTCAATTTTGGTATTTGGCCACTTCCACCATCCACTAGCCTTAACCATTGTATAAGCCAACCATTTTCTAGTGTCTTTATTCGTGATTTGTGCCGGATAATAGTCCTGAAAATAGTTGACAATTTCCAAATCACCAATTTTTATTTTATCATCTATTGAGGGTCCCGCTTCTCCATGACCTACAATAGTTCTTATATAGTAAAACTATGCTACTTAAGTACTCCATAAAAATTATTTCTCACCTTCGTTGGCAATTTGGTCTATTTCTTCGTGAGCCTGAGATAAGTCTTCTTCACTATCTGACCTCATTTCTTCTTCTGATGCGTTCTTTCCTTCGTTTTGTCGTATATATTTTTCTGTGGGTTCCTTCATTTTTTTTGCCGCAATTTTTTGTTTTCTTTCCTATTTCTGTCTTTCTTCTTTTTCTACTCATCCTCTTCCTTCAAGAAATATTCTCTCCAAGCATCGGAGGTGCTTACAGAAGGAACTTAAACCCTACTGTTCCTCTTGTTCACTTTTTTGATTGATTCAGAACAGAATAAAGAGTTTTTGAATGAAGATGGTATAACCACTCCTGGTAGTACTCCAGAATATTCATTATTACTACAATTCTCCCCAATTTCTGCTTCATTGACTAATTCTCCTCTTGATTGTTCGCCTTCGACGTTATCGGTTCGTTTTTCTGGAGACAATTCAATATTTTGCAGTATTCCTTCTATACTCTTTCCTGACAAACTAGTTTATCTATTTCCACCATTTTCTTCCTCAACTATTCAGTCAATGTTTTTCTCCTTTTCTGGTTTATTATCTTCATCAGGTTCTTCCTTGGAACCAATAATGACGTCTACTGCGTTTCAATACTTTCAAGTGTGGGTTCTATTTAAAAAATGTCTCCAGGTACGGCACCATCAGCTTCAAATTAAACTAAAAAGGCCTAAAATTAGGCCTTCTTGTATATCTATTGTGATATTTGGTTGTTTCTCTTTGTCTTGGAATAAGCTTGAAACTGGAATGATTCTGCAACCGTGTTAGGAATCACACGTTAAAAGGTAAGACCTCGTTAGTTCTTAGCTCGCACAAGTTTCTCAACTTCTGAAAGTTGTCATTCGTATAGCGTGACAGCTGATTAACGGAAAAACAAATTTTAAACAGATAATTTTTTAATCCTGATTTTTCGTACATTTTTGTACCAAATGTCATATATACTCTCATTTACAATATTATCTGTCCAATCTGCACCCATCAACTCATAGCATTCATTCGGAAAATCTGGCTGAACTTAAGACTCAAAATATGGCAAATGGCTTACATCTTTACGTGAAAATAATGGAGGATGATACTCGTTTACACAAACCGAACATAATTCAGACAGTTGAAGTTCCGAACTCCGCCACCTGTGTCGGAATTCGGATATAATTTCTAAAAGGCACTCTGCTATAAAAAACGGTATATACTTATGTTATTTCATGCGAATAGAAAGAAACAGAAACATATCTACCAAATATCAGATGTACCCATTTCCGACACCTATTGTCTGATTTGGGAAACACACGAATTTGGTTGTACCTAATTCCGACACTATTCAAATTTTTGAATTCGTTAATTATTCTAGCAGTAAACCCTATTTATACTAAAATTTGAAGACATTATATTCAACCCCATGAAGTTTATTCACATTTACTCATTTAGTGGTGACTTGCGTGGCTGAGAAACATAGTCGAAATCTTCTTACCTTATTAGAAATATTTCACAAGTGAACACAACATACAATTGTCAGTCACCATCCAAATTCAAGGTTACGTCCCGACCGTGACAGTGTCGGTAAGGTAGAAAACGAATCTTGACTTAATTAATTAATGTTGTATGTTATGGTCAGATGTCTTAACATGTATCTATATTTTGTAAATTTCTCATTTCAATCGTATAAACAGCAATGTGTCGGAATTTAGGACAGTATCTGAATTTGGGTCTCCTACCTTATACAGCTTAAAATAGACTCATAAAAACGAATAAAACTTTTAAAATAACCTGATTAAAGAACGAGTTCAGTTAGAGATGTTTGCAGAAAAATATTTATCAACTTTGATATCTTCTATGCTGGGTGGGTCCCATTTGTTGATATTTATTTCCCCACAAACAACTGAATGGATCCGTGTACAATGATTTTGTTTTATCCGGATTATAGAAATTTATTGTGAACTTGGTTCAATATCAGTAATTGCAGAATCACTATTCTTAGAGTGACTCCAATCAATTCAGGCAATTTGCAAGTATATCCTTTCTTTCGCAGAAGAATTAATAATGTAAGACGCAATACACAAGTCTCCAGTGGAACAAAGCTCCCGCGACATGACGGAAAGTCCATTGTTCCGGTTCGCGTCATTAAGTATTAATGGGAGTTTCAGCGGAGTATTCAGGATACAGGCTGCCACCCTAATTTGGCCTGGACTTACGCTGAATGATAATAAAAGTTTGCCTCTCCGCATCCTCGGCTAATACATATTCACTTACGTACTCGACAATGAAGTTTCAATGAATTATTCCATTTCCTCTTCTTGTACTCCTCTCTCTGGACTTTTAGGACTGTCTGGGGAAGGGGCTTTAATGAAACCCCCAACCAGTATCGTTTCTAGTTGTCTCATTTATTTCAGATGGTGAATTTCATACTGGTGCTGGAAATTGCTCAATTTCGTTTAGCGATTATTGGAAATATATGATTCGATTATTTTTCAAATCATGGCAACGTTATTTCCATGACTTGTAAATGTTTTGCTGAAATGTTAATTCATACTAAGTAACACAGCAAAAATGAATTTATCACAAAGATGGAAGTAGGAACCAATCGAATGTGCCTAAGTTAGACTTTAGGTACCTTAAACGCGGTAAGGAATGTACTCACATTAAGTTCAAATACAAATATAGAATCGTATGTAGTGTGTAACAGTCAAATGGATTACATTCATTATTTCGGTTACGGTACATATTTGGAAAAAAAACCCGAAACACGTCAAATGTAAATCATAATTTGACATTCTTCAACGTAAAAATGCCACTCTTATCTTCAACACCCTTCAAATGATAGATACCACCACCGATTTTTTAAATGGGGAGTATAGGTTTGTAAATCGGACCAAAACCTGTCATTGGTATCGCCTTGGGCTTTGCCAAACAAACATCGAACACCTGGATGACAAGAAGGTGTATGGATTTCTGGCAGAATCTTCCAGGATTGGCTCACTTCAAGATGTAAACAGTTGTTGGACTACAGTAGGGATGAACTACGATGTCTAACAGTTCTTCATACATGTCACTATCATTTGAATCATCATATGCAGATATTCGGACTGTCGAAAGTCAGTGTGTGTCATCTCTGTTTGGAAAATGATGAAACAGCAGAGCACATACTTTGTGCCTGCTCCGCTGAGGACCGAATTAGGTTATTCGAGTTCGGCAGAGTCTTACTCCTACCTTCTGAATTGTAAGACCACTTACCATACAAACTAATCGGCTTCTTTAAGAAGCTGGATTCATTTGGTCGAGTGTGAATAGGTGTGAGCCACAATAAACCCTTGCGAGTTGCGGTGGAGGGTCGAATATACCCATTCACTTTGGACTTAACCTAACCCAAGACTCAATCTGAAACAGGTTTATTTACATGAAATGTCTAGATGGCATATTTGATAGTCTACATGAATACACATACAAGATGTATTCCGAAAATTCAATTTATTTCAGACTCCGACCTCTTGCCTTAGCAATGGAAACAAGGTACGATCAATTTTGAAAGTATCATTTAAAATTCATTGCTACCTGCTAAACGAATTTATACAGATTCTTTGAGTTTTCTTTTCTTATTATGAGGTTTCATAACGACAATTTTTATTTCACTTCCTCCTATTAAGTGATCTGTAGTTAATTTTGAAATAGGCTTCAATGTCATGGACCTTGTTATCTGTATTCTCTCTATATATTCAAGATGTTTGTTTTCTCGTATATCTAGGTCTTGAAGTTTCAGCTATATAACTTTTCCAACTGACAAAGGGTATATTATAAATAATACATTCGGGTTTGGTCCATGTCAGGAGATGATTCGATGTATTGTAATTTCTAAAAGTTGTTCTTAGATCATATAAGTATATAACCGAATCGGCTCAACTTTTCGGACAAATCGAGAACCTGAGTTATGACGTTAGTTGTCAGAAATGTGTGTTTTTATTGCGTTTGTGATGATTGTTTAATTCGTACATATAGGTTACTCTTTTTACCAATTTCGTCGAAAGGATACTCTCTTCTATTTTTGTAGGATTTCTTGTTGATCATTTCTGTGATCTGTTAGATCACGATATTTACTGTTATGAATCCAACACTTTCGAATTTTCTTTGAAACATTTGCTCTGTCAGGATGACTAATCGTCACACACTGATTTTTTCATGTTTTTGTTAGAGTTGCGCTGTATTCCTACATGTGGATTCATAATTTTCCTTTGTAAAGTCTCGTTCAGTGAACTGTCAATGATAGTTCATTGGCTAATCGGTAGGCGGACACATTTTGTTGATTCAATGAAGACTCGTAGTTGATGAGTCAACTACATTTTTTGAACAGAAATGAAGTCTTCTAGAAGGGGATGGTATTTCCAATACGAACATGGAATGGGCTGACGAAACACAGTGAACACCGATTTTTTCACATTTGGATTTGAACCAGTTTCACAATACCGGTGATTTCATAAATAGAAGTCAGTAACCAACCTGATATCATCTGATGGAATCTCCAGTTTTCGAAAATTCTATTTTTGGGAAAAAATCTTTATTGTAGATGACTGTTTGACAACGAAAACAGTAGGTCAGAGTTTAAATTTATGGAATTTCCACCCGATGTAATGAAAAGTTACTGAAATAATTCATACAGAGTAAATTATATTTGAAAAGCTTGAAATAGTTCTCAGTTGATTCTTGAGTACCCAATGATAAGTTATGCACAAATATGTACACAGGTAGTTTCAATTTTATCATAGTTCTTTTTCACTATTGAATGTGAATTTTGTTCTGTTTATATTTCGTTTCCTTTTTTGCACAAACCATACTACATTTTACAAACACCACTATACAGTGTTTTCTGAATAGTGCTGTCTATTCATCAAAAATCAAATAGCCATCGTGTTCTAAATTATGTAAGAAACCCATTCTCTTTATAAAAAGTGTTTGTCATGAATGACCTTATTATCAGTATTCTAAATACAATTTCATATCACGAATCTCAAAACATATCAAAATCGAAATAAAGTTTCACGTGCCTGCTCGGCAAATCATTAACGAAGGACCCCAACAAAATTGTGATACTTGATTGTGAAATTCAAAACATATTTTCATTTCCTTCCTACAATATCCACTAACCGATATAATCTAGTCCAAGGAAATGAAAATGTGTGAATATACATTTCCTGTGGGCGACATAGTTGGAGTTTTGAAATCAAATTTGAATGAATTTTAGGAAATGATGAAAGGCAGGAATATTTCTAACAATTTCCTTTTCGAACGTGTCTTGCGCTGAGTATTTTCCACCTTTTCCGATAGTCCTCAGTAATAGCTTCATTATGGATACTTGTGGGTAAATAAAGATATATTGGCCTGTAACGGTGATGAAACTGAAATTATTTTTCAATAAAATCTGTATGTGACTCATTAGCTATTGAAGAAATGGTTGTTGTGAATAGGAAAAATAGAACATTATTCTCTTCATGACATTACTCTGTGTTTTATCTGTGGTGGAAAGTGTTAATGATAAACTATCGATTCAAGATACTAGTTCAAATTTATTGCAATTAACTCATACAGATGAATGTTGTGAGTTCGAACTTTCAAAAGTATCGAAAGGGTTGAAACCCAATTATTTCACAAGAGTTGGATTATTAGTATCAACAATCGCCTTAGGTAATGATTTGATTGCCCAATCTACAAGCACGATAAAGCCGTTAGAACTTTCACATTTCACTGATTTAAACGACTTGAAGTTTCAAAAATTCTGCAAAAAACTCTTACACATAACCGTCAATTGTTTTTAAACTCAGGTTAGAGTATATTTTTGGCTTAATTCTGATAACAAACGGGGTATTATATATTCTAAGTTATATTATTGAAGCGAAAATTACAATTTTCAATTGAAATCATTATTATAGAACTGATCTTTTTTTTGAACCCCAGACATATCTTCATTTATTATTCGTATCCACTTTTTCCACGTTTTCGAGAGAACGTGTTAATCTGCTTTCCTTCTTGTCCAAAGTTTTCCTTACGTTTTTAATTTATGAACTGGGTCGAGTGAATGTATTTCTATCTTTGGGCTTCCAAATCGATTATTTTTTTGTTGAAGGGTGCTTATTGTGAACGTCCAACCAGATTTATTTATTTTTATCTATTTATTCATTTGAAAATAGGAAATCCTAATATAAATACAAGTCCAAAAAGGTAAAAATGATATATAAAAAATATTAAAATAGTATAAAAATTCTTCTAACAATAAAATTCGTTCGAATAATATAGAAGTACAAGAAGCTAAAAATAGAAATGTGTTCCTGGGAATATTGTCCCATAACACAGAACAAATCAGGAGTATTCAGAATAGTTAGTTCCATATTACAATTACACTAGGGAATAAAAATAATTATTCGATTGGGTAGGTAATGAAATATTCAACATATCACAATTTAACACGATGTGACACAATGTATACAGAACACATAAAAGCTCGAACTAATAAAACAATTCGATGATGTGAAACATAAAAATAAACAAAAATCAGAAACTTCTTAGAGTATGTGATGTAATATACAGTGTGACCCATTTTTGATGGATACACCCCCCGAAAATTTTAAGTTGTAAATCGACTTTAATAATTTTTTTTTAAATGTAAAGTACTAAAAGGTCTACCTTGGGACAAAATTCAAAATGTTTATTAAAGTTACAAGGCATACTACGATATTTTTTCTTAGTCTAAAATCGGGATTTTTCATTAGCGACTTTTTATTGAAAAAATCACTACGCCACTGGATTCAGAGTGCCTCTAAATAGGTGTGACCAAAATTTCATGAAAAAAATATTCATTATTAACAAAGTT
>WOGP01002619.1:0-16430 GCA_015342065.1 Leptinotarsa undecemlineata | reverse complement strand
TTGTACAGGTTCCGTGTTGGATGTTCGTCATATTCTTCTGGACGTAATTTTGTACGTCCATATATTGCCTGCCTCCTGTGATTCAGTGCCTCACATTCACATAAGATGTGTAGAGCTGTTTTTATCCCTTCGTTGCATAATCTGCAGCTGAGGTCTCCGTTGTACAGCCCCATTTTATTCAGATGTCCTCTAAGCGGACAATGACCGGTTAATAACCCTGTAATCATTGTGAGCCAATCCCTACTATGTTGAAGTAGTTCTTCTGTTCTTTTCTCGGACGGTTCCCTAATGAAGGTTCTACTGTGTTTGTTGCCAGGTAATTTTGTCCAGTACTCTGTGTGCTTCTTATTGGTCCATGTCCTAATCTGGTTTCGTATCAATAATTTTGGTACCCCCAGAGCTGGTTCAGGACCTATATATGAAGTTGATAATCCATGTCTAGCGCATTCATCAGCTTTATCATTACCTGTGATTCCTGAATGCCCTGGTACCCAGTACAAAGTTGATTTGTTCCTGTTTGCAAGTTCATTCAGTTCTTCATGGCATTCCCAGACCAGAATTGATGTCACCTTCGGGTTTGTCAGAGCCCCTATTGCGCTCTTGCTCTCTGTAAAAATATTGATCCGCTGATTTCTTTGAGGTCTCAATTTAATAAGCCTTGCACACTGCAAGATGCATACTGCATACACTTTCGCCTGAAAGACGGATGTGTATAGTCCTAGCGGATAGCTGTAGTTTAGATTTCTATTCGCTCGGTATATTCCAGCTCTCGTTCCATGTTTGGTCTTCGATCCATTTATATACCAGGTATATTAAACTGTTACAGCGGCACTGGCATGATTGTGTGGCTCTTGATCTAGATTACGTTGATGATTAAAGCCAATTTTGAACATAAAAACGGGCCCGAGATTTTTCAGCCGAGGTGTTACATTATTTGTTGTTTGTTATACAAAAAGCTGTCGCCTTTTCGAATACTCACTATGGTTTAAAAGGAGCTCATTTCATTTGGTATCAAAAAATCAATTCAGTGTAGAAAGTCTGCATGGTGAGACACTTTATGAAAATCAATTTCGATTCCAACCAAATTAATTTAACTAGCAAAATTCAATTTTATGAAAAGTCACACTATTTTCCAAGCTTTCAAAATGAGATAAATCTACAAAGAGAATCGTGGTGATGGTTCATTCTTATCTAGGTATCCATAATAGATAACACACTGAGTCATACTGGCAATTTTCATGAATCGGTTTTATGTTTAGCTCGAAAACCTCAATATTATAACTACTCTCTCCATAGATAAAACTAATTTGCCAAAATATGAAAATAAATCCTTATCGAAGCAATGTCAGAGTTACGGTAATGGAGTGATAAAAGTATATTATTGTCAATATCGATCATGACGGTATGATTTTGTGGAATTATTTTTTGTTAAGGTCTCTTGCACGAGAAAATTATTTATGTGTACATTTACAGGGTACTTACACAGTGGAACGGAAACGGAGCATGTTGACCAACAGATCAGATACTCGTAGATACTCGTACTAGATTCTTGTACCATTAAAACTATAGGTGCTAATATATCAGAAGAAGAACAATCACAAAATGACGTTGTAGTCACTATGTACAAAGCTTACCTCGGTACAGTGTTGTTGAAAAAAACTGGTAAAACCTGTTTTCCAGTAACTAGATGTTGCCCTCTACGAACGATAACCCTCAAAAGTCTAAACTTGTGCGAGCTAAAGATTAACGAGGTCTTATTTTTTAACGTGCGATTACTTCTGGTGGAAACGTTGAAGTGTATGCAATCTACACATGCGCTAGGCATTTCACCTAGCTTATGTGAGATGTTCGAATTTCTACCTACAATAGGAAGGTTATCAACGCTGAAACTGGTAGGTATATCAATCCTTCTAAAATTCAATTTAATAAAGTTAGTTTGAGGTTAGTTGACAATGTTTCGTGTTGCATTCCATTAGTTCGGACTTCTATTGTCTAATATGATTTAGATTTGAAATACCTGAATCTGTAAAAAATTGAAAAAGATTAGCTGAAAAATAACAATTATATTGAGCAAAAAAAATTGAATTACAAAGAACTGCAATACAAGCTACAACCAAAAAAAATATAACTATTAACACGAGATGAAAATTAAAAATCATTAACAAGAAATGAAAATTGAAAAGAAAGATTGGTAGCTTATTTATTGATTTCATTGTAATTTCAGTTTTTTGCTTAATATAATTGTTATTTTTCAGCTAATCTTTTTTAATTCTCTACAGATTCTTTCACGTATTTAAAATCAATTTATATCATATATGAAACAATGGAAGTCCGAACTAATGAAATTATTAAAGTTATGTTTGTCCAGTCCTGGGTCGAAGATAATCCTGAAGTGAAGCATATCAATGATAATTTAAGGTGGGAGAAATTGAAGTTACAGTTGGCGAAATAAGTCATCTATTGAAAAGCTCTGGTTGCCACAAAAACGTCCGTTCCATTGTCTTTCCAACATAACAATTCAGATATGTCTCACTCAACGTTTTTTGTATGATAAAATTGTTCTTTCACGAGTCTGCGGTGTGACTAGTTCTTCGAGGCCAAAAGCATTAATCACTTTGAAGTGTTTAAAAGTGTTTTATACAAGTTCATGACTCACGAAGGCAAAGATCCACTTGAAGAGAGATTTGTTTATATGTCATAATCTAAGGTTGTTTTTATTATAATGAAAAATGATTTGTCATTTGGGATTGCCACTAAAACGGATTTGCTGCGCTAAAAACGTTCCTTCATCTTTATTTTTGAAACGATTACTTTTAATATATTGATTGCAGTATTCATGCATACACATCATGTCTTTACAGGTACTCAAAAGAAATGCATTGTGTAGTTGTAATGATTATTTTCAACTGAAGTGATGGTATTTAGAGGGTGATTTTCACTTTTTTTGTCGCCGAAAAAATAGAGACCAACATTAACATCCTTAGTTTTGATACTAGAGACTTCAAAAAATGTATGAGTTTTCCACGTTGAAAATTTCGACTCTGGTGTCTTTCAATAAGCTATTACTCTTTTGTATTGGGTCTACAGACATCATGAACCTTTTTTTTTGTTTTATTTACAAACTTCATTAATAATAAGAATAGTTTTTCTGTCGATACAGGTAATTTTCGAGGTTATTTCTATGGCATTTCCTGGACAAATACTGTTGCTAGGAATCGATCATTCGAAGTTGATTTTAGAGTTTCATGTTGGTTCTGTGTTTTATATTTCTTCGTGGTGCAGGCATCTGATTTTTCTTGCAATTTACAGGCTTATATTTGAATAATAAAATGTTTATTTGGAATCCCGTCAACTTTGTTTCCTTATCGAAACAATAAATATAAACATATGTTTGTTGGATTAACTGTTAACCTATTAAATTTAAAGATTGGAAGCTTCTAATGAAAAACCCTATAAATACTTCAATTTTTTAACCGATTCATTTATGTACGCCTATGAAACAGCTGCCAGAAAAATATTCATTGCTCGGCTGCCCAAGGAAAGATATTATAACATTTTTGGGTATTTTTTCTTTCCATTTCTTCTGTATCAAATCATACAATAAATTGACATATTCAGTTGTAGTCACTTATTATTTCAGTTGTTGACGATAGTCATGAACTCATTTGCAACATGCGATCATTTTAAAATAATATCCGTGACTGTTTCATAGAATCCATACATTCATGTAATTCTGAACGAATCTCTCAAACTCATTTCAATAGAAAATTAACCTAAAGAAAATAGAACGGGGAGGTGTTTAGTGTAGAATAATTTTTATAGCGAATTTTTTTTGGTACAAATTCGATGTTGTTTATTTCAGTGAAGTATCGAATTGTAAATGAAAATTTTGTGATTCACTATTAACTAAAAGAACAATTTGTTCAGGACTGTCTCGACTACAGTGTAGGTTAATGGACTGATACCTATAAGAAAACAACTATCCTCCTGGCTAATACCACAGTTGTAACGCCAACAGCGTATGTAGGAAATATTTCTGTGAAGGTTCTTTCACTGACACCTGTTGGATATAATCCAACGTCCTTCGTGGTATTAGCCAGGGGAATCGTTTTTTCTGATAGGTGTCAATCCATTAACCACAGTGACGGTAAGACTGGACTGTACAAAATGTTCTTTTAGTTAATTTGATTTAAAGCCAGTCTTCATTGATTGCATAATGTTACGGAACGTTTCTAGTTTATCAATTCATGAATCAGCAAAATACAGGTGAATTACAAACTAAAAACTGATTTTTATAAAACCAGTAGAACTGGTAGAAAAAATGTATTTCAAAGCTGTCATAAAAATTAATGATTCAAAAAAAAACTTCACATCTCGTTCCTCCTCTTTCTTTCACCGATCATATCTATGCAGATAAGAAAAACAGGTAGATTTCATTTGTTAACAAGTTCAAAGCATATTCTGTAAATAGACAAGTTTATTTGTTATTCGATTCTTGAATGACGTTGAAGGCCAGGTTGAGAATTAATTTATGATATTTGCCAACTTTTATGTTCGTAGAAAGTCATTTCAAAATTTGGATTATTTTGCTGTTAATTGCTTGTAGATGATAAAACGCAATAGATGAGTTTTCCAAATATGGCATGGCAATTCTTGATATTGTATTGTATTGTATTGTATTGTATATTGATTATTAAATTTACAATATTAATATTTTAATATAATATTACATACCACTTCCAAAGACAAGTAAACCACAATATTGATCCTGACATCGATTCCGTTGTTGCAGCAATTCAGAACCATCCTCCTCACTGAATTTTTGGACTGGGTTAGACTTCAATTCTCATTTTGTAATAATTATAATGCCCTTTCTTGAATAAATAAATTTTTTACTAAAATTAGTGAATTTTATTATCTACTTTTTTAATATGTGGTACGCGATTGACGCAGAATTTATATAAGTGGTACGTGTTAAGAAAAGTTTGAGAATCGCTGGTCATCCATTACAAAGTTCCACAACAAAAAGGACAATATGATATCTGAGGATGGCTTTGGTGCAGTAACTTAAAAGGGAGAATGCATATGCACACTAAACTTTAATAAATTAGGACACTCAATTCTCTATGGGGTAGAAACTTTGGTACCAAGACTATATTAGAACACTAAATATTCAAAACCTGTTTGTACGGATCTACCCTGATCTGTTGATGTAGCTTTTCGAAGATAGTACTAGAAGTTCCAAATAGTTCCAAATGGATGCCACTGGTTATCCTCTTGTGGAACCATGAATTTATGCATTGAAAATAATGCTCAACTCGGTTTATTAGTTTTTTCTCATTGCAAAAATCTACTACACTCCACACTCCACAGTTTTTTTTCTCATTTGTTTGGGCTTCAAATAAGCTCTCTTCATTATCCTGATCAGAATTGTTTGGTATACTCGTATATGTTTTCATCATGCGAACTTGAACATACGCTCCTTACAGCTTCTAGTTGAGAGTAGGTACTTATTTTTCGTAAGTAATGTGTCAACATAAAATACTCAGAGTCCTCCTTATTTCTGTTTAAATCTGTCTGTTTAAAATCTGTTTTCCAATTAATCAGTTGTCTTCCCCATACGAACGACAACTCTCAGAAGTTGAGAAACTTGTGCGAGCTAAGGACTAACGAGGTCTCACCTTTTAACGTGTGATTCTTCCAAGCCACTGAAATTCAACTGAAATGATGTGGAATGTTTGCAGAAATCCACAACATATGAAGGCAATCACAATCATAGCCAGCAAGGTCAAAATCCTCGCAAGATATAGAAAGTTCTACCGAATATCTCCGTTTCGTTTCTAAATATTTCATTTCTGTTAAACTCCAATTCATTTATATATAGCACATTCCCCGTTAGATAAAATTCAATTATATCCGCTCATCGACACTTTATCCAGATATTCTATCTTTGTCGAAACCTCCAGAATTGGCAGAGGCGCTAAAACAGCTCCGCCATGCCTGGTGACAATAATTGCAGGACAGGAGGCGGTAGTGTTTACAGTTACGACGAGAGATAACCGCAACGTAGCTGTTACATTAATCCAGGCCATTAGTCTTGCCTTTAAACGGCCAGGACTACGACTCAGGACTACATATTCCCCATTGCACTTAATACGCCACACGTAGTTGTTGTGAATGAAGATATTTACAATCTGCATTACCTCCTTGTTCTTTGTGTTTGCTTATATGGAGCGGCAAAAATGGTAATTGCGGTGAAGTAGCTTATGTTGAAGTGAAGTTTTTCTTACTGGTAGAGGTTTTGTAATAATATTTGAATAATTCAGTATATTCTTGATATACGTAATTGTTATACTCGTAACTTTGTGAAAACACTTAATGTTCAGATTTCATCCCACAATTTAAAGGAAAAGCAAAATACGAAGTTCATTTTGGTAGTGAGAAGTGATCATTTGAAAGTGGTTGGCAATGTTTTGATGAATGATGTAGGTTTGAAAAATTATAAAAACAAACCCCCAGAACATCTATTAAGACTTAAAAATATGTTCTATGATGCATGAGCCGTGAAAGAAATACAGAAGTTATTTTAGTTCTTACATGAATCACCTTTTTTATCTGCCTATCTGTGAGAAATTCTCATGAAAATATTTAAATTCATTGTCTTTCTTGTATATTCGGACAGATCTTTCAAATGCATATATTTTATTGAGGAAAAGTTCGAATTCCTAAAATAATTGATATAAATACCTGGTTTCTCTTCTTTACGTGTGAAATTATGTTGTACCAACAAAGTTCATTGATGAAAGCCACTGAAAACTGGACTTGGAAAAACGAAAATCTGCTACAAAATACTTTCTTTATTCATTTACTTCATAGAGTGGCTTCTGAAGGTAGGTCGTATTGGATTTAGTTTAATTATAATTTATTACTAGTATAATACTATAGTATTTCAATTGTTTTTGACTTGATATTCAATAAATTATGGAGCATGAAAATAGCGTGGCTTCTTTCTTCGAGGCTATGAAAAGAATCCTCTTGTTGACAAAAAAGTTAAATCTCAACTAATTTCCCTGGATATCAACTATACTAATTGTTACAAGTTCAAACATTTCATCAGTTTCAAATAATTCAAATGATTTTATTGTCTCTTCTAATTTTACACAACAGATACGATATTATTTCTGATTGATAGTTTATACAAATTCTATCTGTTGAATTCAATCCAAAACAATTTTAAATTTTTGAAGTTCTGATATTTTTCTCTCTTTGTCACGTGAACACTTTCAATTTTCTATTGGAAAATCATATATTGCAGACTCCAAACGACAAATGCAATGTTCAAACGACTAGATGTACATGTACGAGAGTAACGGGAGTAATATAGATTCAACAGAGTTTTGGAGTTTTTGAAATGTCTTGTATTTCTGATAATGAATCCCAATGGACTGTTATGTTTTTTTCCCGTCCCAATAATTGACTACACTGAATAATCAAACTTATTTTTATTTCACTTTAAATGTCACAACTAAAACTTCAACTATTATTTGAATGTCTATCACCTGACTAGATCACTTCGTGTAACGCACTGTAACGTCCATTTGAATATGTCGATATCCTCGTGGATAGCCATTAAATATCGTAATAGAATTTCGTAAATATTTCGCCAAAGTTCCGCCGAAATCGTCAGCATTATTCTCGCTGCTCATACGGGAGTCATCGTACACTTGCGCCATCTTAGACACATTGTGCCTGGCGTTATTTTTTTTCTGGCATCTCCGTCCCTGAGGTTGTTCGCCCCGAATAACATTCCAAGAGGGAACATTACGTCCCATGTAAGGACTCAGCCTCTCTATGTGGACAACTTTAGGGTTACTTCTGGGTGACAATTGGATTATGTACACTAGATCGTTTATCTTTTTGGTTACCAAGTAAGGTCCTTGCCATGGTCTTGCAACTTGGTTGACAAATCTTTCCGACGTCGGGGTTGGTAGAGCCACACTGCATCGCCCTACTTGAAGCTCACTGGCAGCGACTTTTTGTCAAATCTTATCTCCATTCTGTCGCTGGAAAGCTGTTATTTGGTCCTGGCAAACTGGTGCATAATTTCCATTCTATCCTTCATGTCATTCACGTACTCTGAAAGAGATACCTATTGAGATCCATCCAAAGGACTGCCACACAAAACTTTTATTGGAAGCTTCCGTTCCCTACAAATTTACAACATGGATGGTGTGTAACCTGTCGCTTCATGTTGGGAGCTCCTGTATGCCAACAGAAAAAGAGGAACCAATTTATCCCAGTCTCTTTGGTTTTCAGAGACAAATATCTAGAGGTATTTATTGATGGTGTGATTATGCCTTTCGACCATTCCATCGGATTTAGGGTGGAGAGCAGTTGTTTCTATCTTATTCATTCTCAACAAAGTCATCATTTCCTTCCATAAATCCGATTCGAAGTTGCGGCCCTGATCCGAGTGTAGTTCTTGGAGTACTCCATGTCTGGCAATTACGTTCTGCAACAGGGTATCTGCCACCGTTTTAGCCTCTTGTTTGGGTAAAGCTACTACTTCTGGCCAATTGGAGGAGTAGTCCATTACTGATGTTAATGACCTCGTGGCTAGGCTTTAAATATCGTAATCGAATGCCGTAGAAATTTCTCCAAAGTTCCACCTGAATCGGCAGTATTATTCTCGCTATTTCTAGGGTAGCGGAAAATCATCGTACACTCGTGTGCTGTAAGCCACGTCACGCCTGGTTTACGGCTATTAGCGGCGACCGGCGTTATTTTTTTCCGGGCATGATTCACAACAGAACGATTACACATAACGGTTTTGTCTATGTGAGATTTAAACATCATTGTGGAATAAATCATTACTCCTAAATCGAGTACTTCATTCACTGTTTTAATTGAATGATTTCCTATTTCGTATTGAAAATCTATGGGATTTCTATTTCTGGTCAAAGTTATATTGTGTCACTTACCGTGATTTAAGTATAGACTTCTATTGCGACAGATTTCAGCAGGTGCATCAAAATAACATTGCAGTCCTGGATTTCTTTGATGATTCGATAAATCTTGAGGTCTTTCGCATATAGTAAGAAGCTGGAATTAAATTCAGCTTGTAGGATGAGAAAAATATTCTTTTATAACTAATAACTAATTGCTTCAATGAGAGTAATTGTAACCAGAGCCCAAACATAAAGCATTCGTAATCCAACAACAAATAAGGCTATTTCGTTCCGCCATAGTTCTCGTCAGCAGTGCTGGGCTGAACAACTATTGTTTTGATTGAAGGTGGTCGACAATGTTTCATCATTTGAGACTTCCATTGTCTGATATGATATAAATTGATTTGAATTCCCTGGAAAAATTTAAAAGATTAGCTGGAAAATAACAATTTTATTAAGAAAAGAGCTGAAATTACACTGAAATGACATGCAAGCAACAACTAAACATATATAAAAAATTTAGCCATTAACACGAGCTGAAAAACATAAACAAATGTTTTTCTGGACTCGTGTCTTTGAACAATGAGCCTGAGTCAGTAGAGGCGATAACATCTTCATGGAGAAGCCATCTATCACGGCTCCCCAAGGCAGTCAGTTGCAAAGCCAATCATCGACATCGACCCCCAAATAAGATTCATCTTCTGGTTTTCACAGCAATTTCCACTACGTGAAAAAAGAACTAGTGAAATAAAAAATGAAGGAGGAATCTTTAAATCAACATACGTTTGAATATTAAAAAGTGTCCATATTCCTTTAATATGTGCCGCTTCGAAACCACATCATATCAAAGTGAAATATAATTTTTTTCGTCAATGGGATATTTTTTCAACCGTATTTCAGCGACTTTCCATTATGTGATCATTATACTCGGCGCCCCATTCGTTTTGTCATCATAATTTGTTTTTCTTGGAAACGCCTACGAGAGATGAGAATTGGATTCTCAGCGAAATAAGAAAAATGACTATCACACTGCTTCATTTTGGGAAAATAAAACAAATTTGTTGTTCATGACTAGCGATCCGACCCGGTTGCGAAAACGGGTAGCAGAACATTTATGACTACATTTTGCTCTGTCATTTTACATTAGTTCGTAATTGGTAATAAAACTCTTACATGAAATTCTCTGTGTATGTGGTGAGACACATATGCCTGAATATAAAAACTGTAACATAAAATATACCTAACATCAGAAATATTGAATGAATCTATAAATATGATAGAGAATATACAATCTTAAAGCTTACCAAAGTGTATTTATAAACTTTGAATATACCTCAATAATTACAAATATAACAAGGAATATGATATGGTTATTAGGTGAATAGAGTGTGTCGAAAATTCTTTGGTAAATGTGCATATCAATGAAACCAAGTAGATAAAATAAATAAAACAATATAATAGTCCTGATATGAAGTCAAATATCCAAAAGGAATTCTGAAATATTGGTATTTTGCGTTGATTTTAGTCACAGTCACATCACGTGTCAAGGATAAAAGTAATAAACAGTGAGCTTCTTTTCGCAACAAATGTGGTAGTAAAATGAATCCAATTATTTTTTAAGCGAACACGATGAAAAAATTCCATCAATTTTTTCTTGTGATAGACTAGAAATGAAGACTGTGAGTTTTTCTTTTCATTTTTTGAAATGATTTACATTTTTGTTATCCGGTAAAGAGTTGTAGACAATCGGTCCCAGTTGAGTCAAATCAAAAATGTTTGTTAGCTTTAAGATTAATTACAAAATATTGTGAATGTGTTTTGTGTGGGGCCCTGATATAGGCTCATGCCTCTTCAGGGTAATCGGTTCTAGAACATTGAATAATTTCGGTCCTTCAGACTTAGGATCAAGGTGAGTGGGTCTATTCGACCCTAGTTGCGTGTATTGTGTTCATGTTTAGGCTTGCTCAATCAATTTTGTCCTTGTGTTGGTATAACACAAAAGTTTTGTAGAAAAGCTGTCTCAAATCAAGAATACCACCTTCTTCATGCAGTTTATGATTAGAATAATGGAAAAGTTCATTCATAATTGTTTTTGAGAATTTTATATGAATTACTTCCAGTGGATGAAGGTAGGTTTTTGATACACCGTCCCATATAATTATACAGTATGTTAAGTGACTTCGTACTAGTGAACAATAAATATTTTTTTCATTTTCAAATCAAGAATCCCCGTAAGCTGTCATAATTTGGAAAGCATTCATCTTAATTTTTTCGTTAAGTGATTCATCTGAAAATCGTACCTCAAATATGGGTCTATTATAACTCCAAATTATCTAAAATGCTTACATGAGTATATTTCTAAAGACTTCTAAATCGTTAAATGCTAAATATATCGGCAGATATATCAGCATTGTAGTTTTCAAATGGTAGATAAAAAGTAAGTTTTATTGAAATTCAAATCAAACCAAT
Organism: Leptinotarsa undecemlineata; assembly: GCA_015342065.1. Taxonomy (NCBI): domain Eukaryota; kingdom Metazoa; phylum Arthropoda; class Insecta; order Coleoptera; family Chrysomelidae; genus Leptinotarsa; species Leptinotarsa undecemlineata. Next base: position 5,013 of record WOGP01002619.1, on the reverse strand, counting down.
ATTTTATCAGTTTATTATTTCTAAGACCTTTTCTGCCTGTCCCTTCACCACTGACCATGTTTCTCCAGAGTAAACTATAGGAATATCGTCTGCAAAACTGATAATGCCCAGATGAGCCTGTTGGAAATATTTCATTCGAATATATGCAGAATAATATTGGTCCCAGAACCGTTTCCTGGGGTATCCCACATTCAATTATTTTTCCGCTTCTTTTGATGTTTTTGATATTAACTTATTGTTTTCTATTCACCAGATTTGATTTGAATATCGATGTTTTCTAGACATGACAGCAAAATTGAGTGATTAACATTATCGATGAATTTAAAAACACACCTATTGTAGGCTCGCTCTCATCCAGTGTTTTGTTAATGTGATGTGTTAAAATCATTAGGGCATTTTGAGTAGTCTCTGAATTTTGGAGTTGTGCTTTGTGCTCTTTAAGAAAAGATTTTTATCTTATTTTCAATGATTTTTCCAAAATTTTGTTGAGTCTAGTTATTAAGGATACTGGTCTATCGTTCTTCGTCTCTATTCTCACTTTTGAAAATCGGAGTGACTATAGATATTCTGAGGCAAGTCGGAAAGTTCTCTATTTTTATTACTCGTTTGAAAATTTGTGATATGGGTTCCACAACATATTGTAGAACCAGTTAAGTGTTTCGCTTTTGACGTTATCAATCCACGATGCTTTTGAATTCCATAAATATATTTGAAACTTCGATTGGGGTGGTGAGTTTTAGGAATATACACTTTCCTTCATTTTCATTCTCATTCATTATTTAAATTATGTTTCTCCACATATTTTTAGGGTTTTATTTTTTAAGATGTCTGATATTCTCTCTATATCATGAGTTGTATTTCCGTCTTCAGTTTTTATGAACTTAATATCTCCTCTTTTATTTTCATTCTGATTCATTAGTTCATTCATGTTTCTCCACAACTTTTTAGGGTTGTCTTTTTTAAGATATCTGTTATTCTCTATATCATGAGTTATATTTTCGTCTTCACTTTTTGTAACTTACTATCATCTCTTCCATTTTCATTCTGATTCATTGTTTCATTCATGTTCCTCCACAGATTTTCAGGGTTGTATTTGTTTTCATTGAGTTTGTTCTACTCATTTTCAGTTTTCTGTATCAGCCTATGAAGTGCATTTTTATAATTTTTGTATTCATCTATTGCGTAATATCGATCTCTCTTCAATTGCAAATACAGACTGTTTTTCTTATTACCAAATTTTAGTGATGCTGAAATCCATTTTTTCCTTTTATTATCCTTTCTTTTTATTTTTATGTAACTTGTACATTGTTCCACTTCATTTTGCAAAACATTCACAAATCTTTCAGTGGTGTTATTTATTTTAAACCAAAGGTCTTGATTCATATTTGTTGAAGTTTCATATTGATTTCAGTCCCCCACCGCATCTATTTGTGTGAACGTATGGTTTTCATGATAATATTCAAAGTAACACTCAGTTGTGATATTTTCACTGAACATGAAAACGCATGGAGAAGTTTTATATAGCGAAACACGTGTTGCGGTTTTGTCAACTGTTAAGGGTCAACCTCATCTGTAACTTGAATACATAATGGATTTTCATCAAGTAGCAGACAATTCCATCACGTTTGGTTCTCATCAATAAATGGAGTGATTTAGTAACTGAAATTTAGAGTAAATTGATTGAGATATGATATCCGTGCGAAACCGGGTCGTAGATACCACCCATGAAAAGCCGGAGCAGGTCGCTACTAAACAATATATTAGGAAACTCCATATCCCAAAATTTGAGAATCAAATTCCAGGTGCTTTGTATTCAAAATAAGTTCTGGAATATATATGAATGGCTCTAACTTGGTAGAATATGAAAATGCAATTCCACTCCAACTCGACAAAACTCCTATTATGCCCATTTCTTTTTACGTCTGTCATATTAAGAGTATGTGCACAAGTTTTCTTGGGGTTTTATTTGAGACTTGCGGCATACGGATCGTTTTTGGATGAATTTTAAGAAAATTCATGTAATGGGAAAGAGTGATAATTACAGTTTTATGTTTGAATTGTCGGATAAGTACAGATTTCACTTGCAAATATTTTGTGTAACGCAATTTTTCAATCCATTTACGAAATGAACCAAAAACATTTTTGTGTCTAATTTGAAATATTGAGTTTGATGGAAATGATTATGAATATATTTATTATCAATTCATACTGCTGAAAACTATTACGTTAAACTATCACGATGAAAACGAAGAAAGCTATTATAAACTAAAGTGCTCCACCATTTTGAACTGTCTATCAGAACGCGATGAACTAAAAAACTACCGAATTGATTTTCGAACTGTTTTCACCAATGGATGGCATGATTCAAGAGGAGGGTTCATATTGTTCTATTTTAATAGGACCACCAAAAATTCCGCTATTACATATGTCTATCTTTTGAGGATACCTTTATTGGTTACATATAGTATCGTAATTGTAAAACAATTTTGACGCATATACGATATCAATCCTTTTCAATACGTTAGTTGTCTTTGATGCATATTACAATCACTTTTCACTCTATACAATTCAAATTATTATCGTAGGAGTTATCGTAAAATAAAACTCTCGCGCAAGAAACATTTTAGCGACTGGCGATGCAATGTAATGTTGTGAATCATTTCAAAGGGTTATCTTGATTTTTTTTTGTGTGTTGAATTGAAATTGCTAGTTGTCAACATAGGTATACCTGGATCCACTCAGAGAATTATTATAACTTCGTGTGGCAGTTGGATTGAAAGGAGCAGTGGGCTTCAAAAGGTCTCGAATGTTTCAGCACATTCCTAATCATTCTGGAAAGTTCCATAAACACCTGGGCTATTCTTGAATATTCCAGAATATTCCGTTATGATCTGGAATGTTGAGGAATGCTATGGAATACTTAAGAATGATCAGGACTGCCTTATATCGCCAAAAAAAATTCAGGACAGAATAGGAGCAACCTTATTGAATCGGAAATGAAGAGCTACCACATCATATAATTTCCCTGATTGTTCCGCAATGATCTTGGATATAAACGGTTACATTTCCGGAGGAGAAATATTCACCGATGTTGGCGTGAATATTTCCCTTTTCACTGTGTTATCTATCAGTTACTTCTTTAAAAAATTGAATTTGGAGGTTTCCCAATCGTATGTTTCTTTAAAAGAATTAGCAGTATTTGCAATTCATCAAATGTAGTGAATATGGATCATGGAATACCAAAAGGTCTATTTTGAGTCCATCTTCTCATTATTCATATGAATGGCAATTTCCATAAGCTTTTACCTCCCAAGACATCTAAAGGTCGATCGTTTTAAGCGAAAGTTCCTGCAATGCAAATTGTTCTCGATTCAGATACAACCTTTCCCGCAACAATATGTGCTAACGAAATAATTTTCGCACTATTAACTTTGCTGAATACGCGATTCGCTACACGATAGCTCTCTCAGTTGAGCTGATACATTAAACTATTCTTCAATGCATTTTATCCTATATATTTTGGAACTTATTGGTATACCGTCAATTTACAGTGTGTTCATCCTGGGTTCAAATATAATATTATTTACCGAGAATGAAGCGTGGAAACGTGTTTCATTGATTCACATACAAAAGGTAGTCGTATGAATATGAACAATCTTGAGCCCGACCAGAATATTCCCTACTAACTACGTTATAGCTCCGTGCATACAAATTGCCGCATCTAAGAAGTCGTGATAGTTCTCACTTTTAATCGAGTTGCTTTTTCTCTCCACAACATTACTTCGTTTGTTCGTTTACTCTAATTTTCTTGGAATCGCATCGCTAAATTTGCTAGCAAAAGGAAGTCGAGTTCAAGGAAATTAGGTGCCAAAAGATCAAAGACCAATAATAATGAATGTGAAGAATATAATTGAATATTATTATATTTTTCGTTACAGAACTACAAGTGTATGATAAAATTCCAAAAAATGTTTTCAAAAATGAAGAATCCACACAACTCCGCTGTGAATGGTTTCACAATGAACGTAAGTTCATGGTAGCGTCATCAGACGGACAGGTAGAGAGTGGGCCGAATTGGACACTTTTTAAAGGAAATTCCTGTTTTCAAACTAGATAGATGAAAACTGATGGCTGTGTCTAGCGGTCAAATTCTATGACGAACTCAATGGTGAAAACCGCATATCGATATCTATCATCGTTTCCGAGTTGATATTATTCTTAGAAAATGCACATTTGCATTTTTACGTAGAAAACAATGGTGTGAAAAACTTATTTTTCAAATGAGATATCAATAGTTAATGATGTAGAACTATTTTTTTCATTGAGACACCGTGTATATTCCTGCATATTTTTATAGAGATTAAAATTACATTTCTAAAAATGTAGTATATTTGATGTTTTGCTAGAGTCATCTTTGAAGTACAGAGCTTTTAGGTTTTTCATGAAAATTCATTTTTCATTTTCCCTAGTGAGTTGATTAATAATGTACTACACTGGGTAATCGAACGTTTATGCAGGGTGTAACTGAATAAGTGTAAAACATTCAAGGGGGTGATTCCTCATCGAAAAAAAGATAGGATCTTTCGTATAAAGAAACTTCATTGGAGCATCCCTTGTTATGATACAGCCCCTTAAAGGGCGTACATGAAATGTGTATAACATATTTTTTCACAAGCACTGAAGAAATTACAATATTGAAATCAACCTGACGTTTTGTACTACCAAAAAGACACTTAGCCAGTAATTTATGTGGTTCACCACATGATTGTAAGGAGTGGAAAACGGAAACCCTAAAATTTATTTCCATTGTCTTGTTATTTGTTGCCATTTAAAAATGTATTTCCGAAAGCCTAATTCATTATAAACAAATTTCTCTTGGGTTTTTTGCCAAAAATAAACCAGTTCGCAGCAAAAAATTATTTTACGAACAACTACAGAGATACATCGTCTTGAATGCGAACTGGATTTATTGTTATTTTGTAGTTAGTACCTGCATTAAACGATTAAAGGGTA
>WOGP01002618.1:0-16435 GCA_015342065.1 Leptinotarsa undecemlineata | reverse complement strand
AGATTTTTGACCTTGAAAAATAAGATTAGTTGGCCCTGGAAATTGAGATTTATTCATGATATTTGGTGTCCTAATAGACTTTTTGAATATCTACCTACCAAAAAAAAAACATTCCAATCGGTTGAAAAATGTAAGTTTTATAAGGGTGCTTCCATCTTAAATGGGTCACACTGTATATATAATACATATTTCGTTCATAGAGAGGAGTGGGAAAGTAAGGATTCAAATCAGATTGATGATTGAAAATACTTTGATGGCTTCAAAAACACTTCACTAACTTTCGTCGACAGCTTCTGATAATTTCTCTTCCATATTATCTGTTTCACTATCAATGTCGTCAATTAAGTGTCATTTCAATCAGTAATGAATTCATTTCCACCATTAATATGGAAGTGTCCAATCTCCATATAGTCTTTTTCAACTGAAATTATTTTTAAATCCTTTTCTGCCAGTCTTCTTCGGTAATATTAGATACTTCCTCTTTAACTAGCTCTATTACCTTGTTATCAAATTTTGGAAAATTATTTTTACGCCTGATGCTTTGTTTCAATTTTTCCCAAATCAACTCGATGAAATAGAAAATAAAAAATAGGCGTGAAGTCTCAATATGGTGTGTCCATACTTTACAGCAATACTTTTTCAAATGTTTTTGTTTGTAAACTTCAAGCAGTTGGTTCTTGGTATAATTATCTTCCAAATACAAATTGTTATCCATTTAAAAATATTTAATTTCATCTTTCCTCGAATTTTTAATTGGTACTTGCATTGTCAAGAACTAATACATTATTCGCATCAATGGGATCAATGTGTTTTCAAACCATTCCTCAAAAATATTAGCTTCCATGTTCTTATAATAGTCAACATCGCAGTCCTCAAGTTTTTTCCACATAATTTCAAAGAATTCGGAACCCATCCTTTACTTCCTCCGCAATGCACAATGGATAGTCGCCATCCATTGTTTGCAGGCATGTTAGGCGTACACATTCTCGAACCATCATTTCACCCTTTCGTAACTGTGTCGTGAGTGTCATACCAAGTTTTGTCCTAATAGAAATTTTGCCGTTGTTCTTGTCTATATTTAGTTATTTTGTTTGTTTTGTTTGTTTGTTTTTGAATATTTTACCTACAGTTGAGAAGATAATTTTGGTCAAATCTGATGTTGCTTGCAATAGTTTGTTTCCCTCGAAACCAACTTGAGATGTAGATTCTTATATACGTTGAAACATACTCTTTGTGTTTCAATATTCAAATGCATCCGCATATTATTCACTGTTATTTCTTTTTCGCAATGTTCACCATCGCTATTGGAATCACTACACACGAAAAAGTCTGCGTTGTTAACACAGTCGTTATTGCCATTAGTACTTGTCCAATGACGCCACATTTTTAACATATAAGAAACATTTCAAGTAATTATAACTCCACCAATATCGAATTTCAACACTCAAATCGCGATCAGTTCCTAAACTCTTAACATTGACAATACGACAACTCTCATTCTATTCGTCACCGTAACATGACTTCAAATTTAATTTTATGACTCTTCAGCAAATCATAAAACTCGGATTGTAAAAATAATCCAATACGAACCGACAGGTCTACATTCCACGTGGACTATTCGGCAGCGGCTTTATTTCTTGCATTAGTTTTTTGGCCTTTGAGCTCGCCGATAACTTCAACTATGCACTATGCCGGTTACTTCGACTATACCTGATATTTTTGAGTCCAACGAAAAATACAAGAAAAAATATATCTTAATTCTCAAGTACACAATCTGGACACTAATAACTGCCAATCCCTTTGTTAAGACTTTGTAAACAAACGCCCAAAACATTTTAATGTTATTTACGATTTTTTATACAGTTTCAATAAGAATCTTCACAAATGTGTCGTCACGAATGACCTAATGACGAAATGGCGAAGTGTCAGCTTAAGCTGACGGGTAAGTAGTTGAGAAGTTTTGAGAAGTTGTTTGTTGTTTAATATTTGTGATTCAGTTCTTCTATGGTATAGCTGTAGCTATGAATAATAATCTGACACCTGAATAACCGCCTTGGTCATAATATTTTCAGCTGAATTATATCCTAAATTCATTTCAGTTTTCTGAATCCACATAACAAGATTCTCAATGTTTCTGCAATATTTGAGATATAAAAACCCCAACCGAGATTCCAACGCAAACGCGAGTCTAATGTTACTCCAAGATATTTTAGGTGAGGAAGTCAATTTATTATTTTCCTCTTTCTGATAAGTTCTATGATTTAACTGTTATAGATAAACGTCATAGAAAATTTTTATTAAAATTGATCGTTAATAGTTTGCCATTGATTTCAACAGATGAATAGGACCTGAATGAGTTATTTTGTTCCCTTCGTATCCCCATATCGTCCAAAATCTCTGGTGACTAGTGACTTCTAGCTAACTGTGTCAGCTTATGACTAGCAGTGCCTTGGCTTGGTGAAGAATTACACATAAAATGGATTTGCCTTTGTCTTTGTACATTCTGTATATGAAAAAAATCTATGATAGACCTTACATTTTCTAGAACAGTTTTCATTCATGTGCTTGAATGTTTCTTCACTATTTTTTGAAGTTTTTAATTTTTTATGAACTGGATACGAAGTAGAGAGCCAAAAATACGTAAACTCATAAAAACGAGTCTTCTGGAAATCTGTAATGACACAATACATTTCTAATTTCTACCTCAAAATATTTTTACTGCATAGGTAGTACAAATTACCGTAAACGGAATTCATTTCTTATAGCTTCGCCTATATTTAAAAAACAGTCTTTTTGTCAATGTTTTTTTTTTTGGAAATTGTATGTATCTATTCATGACTTCTACGTTGAATTTAGATTTGAATGAAATACAACTATGTTATTACATTGCATATGAAACAGTCGATATGCTTTTCCCGGAATCATGCAATAAAAGTTCAGATAAACTTCCGAAACTACATAAAAATTTACAGGTTTGCTTTTGAAACACAATCTCCATATTTGTGAGGTTATGTTGTTAAAAACATTCCTGGAAACGATGAATTCTCTTTCCTTTTCATTCAAAACCTTGTGGCGATATTAAAATAAAAAAAGCAGCCCCCCATCCCCCAATACGTCAATCTTATCCAGATGTAAACATATTCTGTGATGTTACTCAACTCACCTTAAAATCGCCATGTTTCTAACTTAACAGGTCAGCAAAGAATTAGATCAGTTCCTTGATAAACACACAAAAGTTCAACAGGACACAACAATAACAAATTTTTCCGAAGAATTTTGTACTTGGACACTACATTCAACAAGAATCTCGATGAAATGGCGTGGCAGCGCGCGAAACTCCGATGATTTGCGAAAGGGGAAAATACCACGTGGGAATTGCTGTCAAGACAGTGCTGTCGATTTTCGACGGAATTCCAGGAATGGTAAACCTTTAGGTTGCAGAGGGTCAGTCTGGTTGATTTCAGTCGCCTGTATGAGTAGGAATATTAATCACGAGTTATTTCACTGAACCATTATAAAATATTCTTTAATATATTGACAAAATATTTTTTTTAATATTATTTGGTAAAGAAATAAATGTTCCTTTGAGTATCAATCAGGAATTTTGTAAGGCAAGTAAATAAGAACCGCCGGAAAAGTTTTTGCGCAATATACCTACAGTGCATCCTGTTGAAACTGAGCACTTTTAATAAGTCATTTGATAATAATTGATAATGAGTATCATAAGTTGGGGTTACCCAAGCCATACTGTAATTGGAGTATCATGAAAAATTTGATCACTTCCTGATATTCAAAAGGCTCTCAAATTGTTTATTGTTATAGTTACTTTATAATATCGTACAAATTCGTAGTAACTACATCAAAAAAAATTATTTTTAATTATTGTTTAAAATACTTTTTTCATTTTAACATAATATTACGATTATAGGAGATAATAATATCAACTTAACCGGGTTAGACGGTGCGTGTAGACGGGAAGAACTAATAATAATAGTAATAGTAATATTGATAATAATGCATGCATGGGTTCTTCTTCAATAACATTGGAGACCTTGGCTTATCAAAGCGCCTGACGTTCGCTTTTCTCAGGTCGGGTGGGCTGTAGTCGGAAACTGAAGGGTTCATCATGGCTTGCCAGGATGGTGTCTTCAATACCTTAGTCTACCGCAGTCGAGTGATGGGTATAGAAGTTCCTGACACAAGGTGCAGGGCCTGCCGCAAGGCGCCCGAGACCCTAATGCACTTGCTATCAGCATGTCAGCATATGCGGCCTCGGCCTATATCCATCGACATAACGCGTCCCTAAGAGTGCTATATTACCACCTACGGAACTCTTACGGTATTGACGAGACACCGGTGTTGCCCTACGATCCGGGGAATGAGAAGTGCCGAATTTATTGGAACTATTCGTTCACCACCCTCAGGCTCATACAAGATAATAAGCCTGATCTAGTCCATCTCGATCACCAGACCAAAGCGATATTTTTCGTGTAGTTTTTAGCTCCTGGCGAGACGAATATCGTCAGAAAAGAGAAGGAGAAACGGATAAAATATCGAGATTTTCTCTTCGAACTCCGCATACTCTATCCAGATCACTCTGTCAAGATGGTTGTTCTTATTATTGGAGTCCTTGGTGGAATGATGTCCTCTCTGCTATCGAATCTTGAAATCATACCGGCTTGCCGCACTAAGGCAGAAATCTTAGCCACACAGGTCCAGAAGGCTGTCATTCTTGGCTCACTGCGCTTGCTCAGGGCACATGATTCTCGGACCCAATGATCACTTACCCCACGGTGTGTGGAGTGGTAATTGGTTGATAATGCTGGCGCGCCCTTCAGAATGTATCGGGGCTTCGGGGGAGAGGGCCTGATCAGCGCAAACTTCAACAGATCTAGTCATCGGAACTGTCGGGGAAGAACAAAGTTGTTGCAACAAATATGATTACCTTTCTCACTCTACTCGTTTGATATGCTGAAGTGGACTCGGGAGGAGCTGAATCAACTCGACCTAAAGACTCGAAAAATGATGCATCTCTCAGACTAGGGCCGCACTACAGGAAGGTTGGTAGGATGGTAGACAGCTGCCTGGCGAACATCCTGCTATTTATTAACGTCAGTAAAAGAACGACGGTAGCCGCAGTGGCCCCCACTACCATCTAACCTCCAGAAACCATCCAGGCGTCTATCCAACCTAATATGTCGTTTTTGATATTCCAGCCATGTAGCCTAGCTAGGGAGGAAAGCGTAAAGAGGACAATTCGGGACTCAGCAGACCCATTGAGGAAAAATTCAGAAATTTCAACGACACTGCTGATATAGCTTCTCTGAAGTTCGTTGAAGTTCTCTGCAATTTACATTCGGTCAACTTCAAATGTAGTTCGAATGCCTCAACGGACATCCTTAAATACAAATAAAATTTGTCAGGGTGTTGTCGTAATTTTTTCGTAGACACAATCCAAGTGACTCTGATTCTTGACTAAGTCTTCAAAAAAATTTCAAGTGCAGTGAACTCAGCTCCAGCATTCAGAGTAACTGGAATTTATCTCTTTGACAACAACCTGTTTACACATGCAGACCATGCATCCTCAGTTACGGATATATTTTGTCTTCTGCGGGAGAGAATATTTTTGTTAAACGGTTTCATATCTTGATACGCAACTTGGAGTTCTGTTGCTTTAATCGGGTTTGCAATGGCTTCCTTTGCTAGTTTGTCCGCCATTTTATTACCGGCTATTCCTATATGCGATGGAATCCACACAAAATAAATTTTTGATTCTATATTTTCTTGCCGTGATTGTATAGCTCGTTTCATGAGAAGTATGACGGGGTGGTAGGTGTACAGTTCTTTAATTGTCTCAAGTGCATTTAGCGAGTCTGTCGAAATGAGGCATTTTGCTAGATTCCTTTCTTCGACGAAATTTAATGCTTGCCATTCCATTTATCAGACTTGATTGACCTTCCTACAAATAGCTGATGGCTGATTTTTCTCAGCATCAAATCATACGAAATCAATAATCTTCGAACTCACACATATGAGGTTTGTTTTCAGTGGATTCGAAAAGGTCAGCAGGTCCGTGAATCAGTGAAAAAATACCTAGTTTATTTAATACTTCACTCATACACTGCTAACTTGTGTGAATCATGCACGTTTTACTGTTTTATTAACTCAGTTCTCCAAATATCAAATTAGATTTCCAGCAAACACAAACATCATGAGAGTTCTGATCATCCACTCCGTATTCCGATTTCATGCCAGAGATCAATGATTTCAATTAAGGTTCCCGCAACGAACTCTGGTTCAGTGCTGAATGGAGCCGCGCTAAACTTAGTACTTGTTGACGATTGGCATCGCTTTTATTATCCTCAACAAAATAAATACATCCAGGAATACAAGACGCGCAATTGCAGCGATATCGGGTCACACAACGGGTGGATAATTACGGGGACGGCGTTAGAGACATATCCGAGAGCTGATATATTTGTGGGGAGAGAGGGGAATATGAACTTTTGTTTGAAAGTGATTGTATATTCAAGAAAATTGATTCATTCAGTAATTCATCATCAATATTATTTGTACAACTCACGCTTGCGGCAAAAACTTGCAACTGCTTTCAATTTCTAACAAGTTTAATTTGATTTTGATAAATATACACCACCACTCTACACTAACATAACCTCTTTTTTATTTTACAATATTGCTGTTTACATATGTAACTGTTATTTCAACCAAGTTTTTTGGTGAATACTATGAATTGAAGTTTGAACTTCCTTTGTCAAAATCTAAGAACAAAGTGATGTGGAGAAAATTTATTTGACCATTTAGTGGTCAAGTAAACAGTGATTGAGAACGTTTTTTGGTGAATACTATAAATTGAAGTTTGAACTTCTTTTGTCTAATGATGGTTTCAAAATCTATGAGTAAAGTGATGTAGAGGAGATTTATTTGACTATTCAGTGGTCAAGTAAACAGTGGTTGACAATGTTTTTTATGTTGAATACTATGAATGGAAGTTTGGACTTCCATTGTCTAAGAGAGCTCTTACACGAGCCACATTTTGCGGTCGGATCGACCATACAATTGCAATCACGTTCCAGTGAACTCAAGCCGGCCATAAGAAATACTGTACTACAGTCAAAACAAACAAAAGTCAAAACGGACGTCTGTAGTCAACTTGCTGCTGATCTCCGCCAAAATGTCATTGCGGCATCCGCCGTACACTAACCACAAACTTGCAGTCGTACCCAATCGCGTACACCGTCGTGTACTTTTTCTCATATTGGTCTCACAGCGTTCAATTTCTGATTTCAAAATTCTAATTAATTCATAAAAAGAACTAATAGACATTCTGAATTAATCAGAAAAATGTTTTTCGTTTTGCCGGAGTTTATCGAATAAAATATAAAAATTTCCCTCCTGTTGTCGCGCAGCCATAAATGGATGTACCCAAAGCGATCGTACTTTTCTACGTCTTCTCCTTCTCCTCAAAATAAGAACTGGCCCTAAACTCTGACACCACAAAATATAGATGTCAGTTGCCTTGACTGCAAGTGCGGTTTATATGACCGCAAGTCGACCACGAAAATGTGGTTGGGTCAACCGCGAAGTGCTACAATGTTGTGGTTGCTTCAACTGCAAATATGTGGTCCGTATACGGCCTGTGTAATAACACAGGTCTGCTATGAAAAATGTGTAGCATATTTATCTAGTAATTATAACAGTATTTTGTGTGCAGATTACGGAAAAATAGTAAAAAATTATATCACCTATAGATAAGTCACAAATTTCACCTGAAATGTTCTTATTAAATGGGTTTTTAGGTTCGGTATGGGTTCGATGTTTCTGTATTATATAGCCTATATAAGCAGTAAACGAAGTCTGAATTATGGAGCTTTCATGATGAACAAGTTACTATACAATGTGAGTGTATATCTAAGATAAAATACGGTTTAAATCTATTCATTTCAATAACAAAACGAACCTTAACTGGGAAAATCCAGATTCTATTGGAATGAGGTATATCCATATGTGTCAGTCTGTCTGTCCCCTCCCTAAAAAAATAAATTTCAAAGTTGTACTTCTTCACAATGGGAACCAATATGCTTCTGTGCCTGTTGGACTCTAAGTCCATTTGAAAGAATGCTACGAAAATCTTGAATTTATCCTCTATAAGCTCAGCTACTCTGATCATAAGTGGACCATTTGTGGATACTTGAAAGTTATTTTATTGTTACTAGGTCAAGAAAGTGGTTACACTGAGTTTCCATGTTTCCTATGTGAATGGGTTAGCCGTGACAGGAAACAACACCATGTCAAGCAGGTGTGGCCAACAAGAAAGAGTTTTATTCCTGGAGTTGAAAATGTTGAAAAACAAAGTTTAGTGGATCCTAAAAAATATTACTTCCACCACTCCATATCAAACTGGGGCTGAAATAGGTTGTGAAAGCATTAGACAGAGAAGAAGAAGAAAGATCAATTAACGAAATCAAAACATTTTTTTTTAAAGTTTTTTGCAGACCTGTGTAATGATATCAAAATCTATGAGTGAAGTGAAGTAGAGAGGATTTATTTGACCATTCCATATACAAATACATTTGCTTCAAAAGTAATTTGAAGAAATTTAAAAAAAATTAAGAAAACGTTTTTTTTCAAATATTAAAATACATGAATTTACCAAAGTGATTTCTTTCAAGGACAAGACACAAGCACAACAGGAAAATCCTCAAGGTGCTCTTAGAGCGGTGCCTGTGCGAAAGTAGCGATTCACACTGAATTTGAATCGCTGGAGATTAAATCCATTTGGAAAAACCTTCTCAGGAAGTTTATTCCACATAAACGCTGTTCTCCAGATGAAAGAGTTCTTAAACAGTGAAGTTCGAGGTGTACTCAGTTGAACCTCAAAACGATGAGCAACCACAGTCCACAGTCAGGTGGATGGCTCTTTTTTGGGTGTTCAGGGGGGAGCTTCATACATGAGAAAAATATTCCAAAGAAATCTGAGCTTCATAAGGCATATTCTGTTATGTGGAGTATGGAATGACCGAAAAGATAAATATTGTCTATATAACAGCAGGTTTTCTTGTCAATTACTATGAAAGTTTCCTCAATATGTATTTTGGAATCTGATATTTTCACAAGTAACATATTTTCCTTGTCGTTCATTACATCAATTCACATTTTTGTTAGTTATTGCCGTCTACACGCACCGCCTTACTCAATCATTGTTGCTTGTCGGTCGGTTGGCGGTAGGTTCGACGTGGGTGCTTTGTTCATTGACTCAAATCGGCAGGCATGTTGGTCGGTGGTTCAAGCCCCAGGCTGAACTATCAATTTTCACTTGCTACCAACCCGTGTTAAGAATCACACGTTAGAAGGTAAGAACTCGTTAGTCCTTATCTCACACAAGTTACGACTTCTGAGGGTTGTCGTTCGTAGGGGTGCGACAGCCGGTTAACAGACAAACTTATTTTAAACATATTTTGAGCTTGAAAATAAAGTAACTGAAATTGATACTTTTATAACCATCACTCGTGATATTTTGATAAAATAACCTTCGGCATTAGATATGTTTAATTATTTGCTTCCCTAATAAACGTGTTGATCTGATCACCGTTGAAGACTTCTCATTCATTCAATTTATTACCAACATTTTCATTTTTAGGATATACAATAACCCTCAGGTACCACTAAAGTGGTACTTCTCAACATAGAGTACATTATGTTTCACAAGGTAGAGCATTTGCCAATTCAGATTTTTGCGTCAAATAAGGTAAAGTGACATTATCTGTGATAGTTTTGCATTTTTTCATATTCAATCATCTGGAGAACAAATCTTGAACGATTTTGTACATCGATTTTCCGGGCAATAATTGTGCTCTAGCGGCGGCTGATGCTGCTCATAAATCAAAATGTCAACTAATTTCATGTCAAAAAGCTGTCAGTTGTTATTTCTCTGCTATGGCAATAATCAACTTCATTTGGCAAAACCACACCTACCAAGATTTTTATATTTACAGTGAGAACAAATATTTTTTCCGGTCTAGTCCAAGAAGTACGTACTACCCGGACTAGGCTGGAAAAAGTATCACAAGATTAAAATAGAAAGATGTTTTCTATCTCAAAGCGGAGAAAGTCGATTAACTTTGATTTGATTTCAGAATGGCCTTTCAAATAAATTACCAAGAAACCAATTGTTCAAATATTGTAACGAATTAAAGAACTGACTATCTTAAACAAATTATTTTTAACAATATTTCACTGTCACAACTAATTTATATCCCACTTAGCAACTAACGCTTAATTTATCTTCACTGGTTGAATTCTTTGTTCATCATTCGATTCGCTTTCTGAATACAGACTCCTTCTCTGAGTGAGGACCCGAGCTTTTATATTGGTAACGAACGTTCTAGATACCTCTAGCGGTTTCGGTACTCATATATTCTTTTCGTGGCGATTCGCGATGAGTCATGTGTTTGCTAGCTGAGATATCGGTCAGAGCCGGCTTTAGATTCGTTCCAATATTTTCAGAAGTGGGAAAGTAATAAAATTGTATCACACCGACTGTGAATATTCTGCAGGTTTTTGATCCTGCAGTAGCTGAAATATAGGGCATATCAAAAAATCTATAAAATCGATTCTTTCCCCGAGACGTATCTCTGACTTTAAAATCGCCAAAGGACTACCAAACAGTTTGGAAACTTTCTCGACTCCACAGTCAAGTGTAATTGATTTTCAAACAATACGTGGGCACTTAAGGAGAAACCCTCTGTTTACTTTCGTAGCTAGTTTTTTCATGAGCAGAGAAGGAACAGTCGCAGTTTTATTCTAATTTTCGATTTATGCCCTGTCAGATTTTTTATTGAAAACTCAGCGTGTCACCCTGCTTGTTGATTACCGAAAACTTCTGAGTGAATCTTCCTTGGCCACTAATACTCACATTGCCTCCAGAAGAAATAGAGTGGAGAATTTCAACCGTTTTTTCAAAGAAAATATTTTTTGTGTATTTGATAAAACTATTGAAACACGTTGATCTAAGCAGTCTTTACTCCGCCCTGGTTTTCCTGTTCCTGGTTCGTAACTGCTTCCCTTGCAAACAATGCTACTTGTCAATTTCTCACTCCACAGACTGTAGGGTCCATTATAACTGGTGAGGGTCCTTATATTTCTTTATGATACGTACCTATGCGAGTATATTGGACGTTTGTTTTGTGTTTCATTGCATTTTTTCTGTCAGAACAAAGAAACGGAATATATACAGAAGAAGCGTCTTGTTGTAATATGGCTAATGGATCTTGAGTGCTATTGATTGTTGGGAATATAGAACTGCAAGAAGGGCTTTCGCGGCCTTTGAGTGAATGAAGCTGTCATTTCACGACTGCATTATTTGCGGCTATATCCAGGTGTGCTTTCGGTTTCTGAAACAACAGCAATTTAGGATTTCACTCACCGGCCGCATTGGAATTATTAATTTTATTTACAAATATCTTGTAAATAGGGTAATATAATTGTCCCTGCAGTTCAAACTATATTGCTTTTTATGAGAATGTATATTTATTTAATTTTGGATTATCTTACTGAATTGAATGAAAAATTCGATAAACTAGAACGATACAGAAACACTCCTAAATTCATCAAGTTCAATTCTCAACTAATATTTTAACAGTGTACACTTTCATAGTTGTGTTGCACATCTGAAAAATTCAAATTTGTTATCAGTAATTTTTCACTAACAATAGACTGTGTCATACATAATTTTTATGGTTTATGTTTTATAGTTTTTTATGTTTATGTTTATACGGTTCGAATAACTGACGTGTGCAACTTTTGTCACTAGATTTACCCTACCCGTTAGTATTCCACTGGAGCCACAATGAACCTTTGCGGGTTTCGATGGAGGATCGAAATGACCCAAGAGTATACAAACTGACTTGTGGCTTTTGCCCAAAACTCTATATTGGCCAAACAGGGAGAAGATTTTCCCAAAGAGAAGAGCATGGAAGTAGTTTTGTAAATAGAAAGACCATTTCCACATTTGCAAACCACCTATTAGTAGAATGCCATGAGTTCACTCATGAAAACGATGTATTATATTCAGAAGAGAAAACTTTGAAAGTCAATCTTCTAAAATGTTTATTAATAATGATAATAATAATAAAGTTTATTCATCCTGCCGATTACATGAATTATATAAGATTTATGTATGAATAAATGAGAAATCACAGAAGCTCTAAACGTGCTTATTAGTGATGAAATAATAAAATAGAAAATATATATAATAAAAGACAAAGACAATATCGATAAAATTACAATGGAGAAATATAAACTTATACCTATTGCCTATAATTTAATGTTGTAATACATTAGGTTATATACTAGCGAGTAGTGAATGAGAGAAGAGATGAAAGATTAAAAAAGTATCAATCATTCGAGTCGACCAACAATGACTTCACGAAATTTTTTCCGGGGTTCCTTATGTATGGCAGATTTCAGTTCTTTTTTGAAGCGATGTGGATTCATAATCAATTTGATTTCATGTGGAAGACTGTTGTATAATTTTGGAGCAAGGTATTTATATGAGCGTTGGGATATTACTTTTTGCAATTGTGGTATGTTGAGTTCATTGAAGTGTATCATATTCATGTGTGGGTAATTAAAATTTTTGTTTTTGGTGGTAATATATATTTATTTTCAGGAAAAAGAGTTGGTAAACATCAAATACATGAGATTCCGCATAGAGAGCTTCAGATGAAAAAGTGGGTTCTTTTTTTAAGATGATTTTTAAAAACCGTCTTTGGAGGACATCTATAGGATATAAATGAGTTTTTAGAACACTACCCCATACTAATGAGCCCTATCGGAAATGGCTCTCAACTAGGGTATAATACAGTGTTTTTACTTGTTTTAGTGGTAGTTGTCCTATTGTAGCAAAATGGTAGGAAGTGTGTTTTATCAACATTAACTGTGAGTAATTTATGATTTAGCCATTTCCAGATAATATGAAATTCCGATGCAACTATGTCCCTATGTTCATCCCACCAATTACCTTTATAAAAAATGGCTGTATCATTAGCCAAACCTAGTATATATCCCATAGACTTCATCAAAAACATTCCGTTCACGTAAATATTGAAGAGAAGTGGTCCCAAAATTGTTCCCTGAGGTACTCTATACTGAATAGTGCTACGATTGCTGCAGTTGCCGTCTATCTTCACGAATCGGTGTCTATGTTGGAGATAAGATTTGAATAATTTCAAAGTATAACTTCTGACTCCAAAATCTGGTAGGGTTTCAAGCAGTAATTGATGACTCACCGTATCGAAGGACTTGGAAAGGTCTACGAAAACACATAAGCATGGTTTACTTTCCTCCATGGACTCAGATACCTTTTGAATAAATTTCAATATAGCATCTTCAGTTGATGTTTGTTTTCTGAATCCGAACTGTTATTCAGAAAGTAGATTATATTTCGAAATGTATGATCTGAGGCGTTTTTCAAGAATCTTCTCGAAAACCTTCGTCAAGTAAGTTAATAAAGTTATTGGGCGGTAGTTTGACACATTTTTTTGTCTGTTTTTTATAGATGGGCACCACTACACTTTCTTTGAGAACTTGTAGCCAAATGCCAACCCTCATGCATTCATTGATTATATAGGTCAGTGGTTCAATGATATATTCAGAAATACATTTTAAGGTTTCAGCTCGTATGCCATCTACCCCAGTAGACTTGTTTGGTTTGACACTTTTCATTTCAGATGCATCAGTTGGTGCTAGGAAGAACGAGTTCAAAGTAGATGTTTTTTGGGCAACTTTGTGTGGATCGTGCCTTATTTTATTTGCTAATATCAAACCAGTTGTTATGAAAGATGCATTGAATTTGTTGGTTATAGCTGTTTTATTAGTTAACAAGTATCCATTAGTAATCAGGAATTCGGGTAATTTACTGAATGCTCAATTAGAATTGAGTAACTTTCCGTTACTAAGTATTTTTTCAAATGTGGAATTTGGGACATAAGCTCAAGTAATTTAATTCATTACAAACTTAGGTAAAAATCAGGTATGTGAATGTGTAGAATTATTTAGAAAAGACACGCCCGAAAAATCCCTTGTATGGCGAAACACGTGTTGTGTTTTTGTGAAATCGTTTAGTGAAAATCTCCCAATAAAGTGTTTTTTGAATACGGCACTCACTTTTGACCTAACCTAACATAGTATTCCATTGAGTAGATACTTTGATTTAATTTTTTGTGGTATATATTCATTCAAAACTTTCAAAATTGATTATAGGACCTTGAAACTGATGATGATTCAAACAAAATGTCTTTACTATGAAAGAAATTGAATAAGGAAGAACAAAATAAATCACTCTAACATTGAATATAGACTGATACAATTTGACATAAATAATATAAATCCCAGGATAATCAATGTACCTAACTGATGCATCTGAAACGGAAGATGGAATAAGGCCAGCTTTCACCAGCTCTAATTTCAGGTGAATTAAACGCTATTTGGAGAGCATTAAATTACATGGAGGAAAAAGAAAATCCCAAAATGCTTGATTGTCACAAATTCGCTGAACGCTCTCGAAGCAATTACCCAACTATACACCAATCATCCCATCTTGCTTCTCATAAAACAGTATCTCCACTCACTACATCACAAACATATTTTCATCCAGTTTATGTGGGTCCCTTCACACATTAGCATAGTTGGAAATGAAACAGCTCACAAGTTAGCGAAAGAAATAATTACTAACCTGCTAACAGAGACAGTGTCACTTGGCGTTCATACGGATCTGAAATCTCTATACAAGCAAAGGATCATAAACAGTTGACAATCCCAATGGAATAGTTCGTCAGTGAAACTTCATGAGATGAAACAGTCACTATTTTCTTGGAAAAACACCCCCATGAAAGAAAAGCTGAGGCCATTTTATCTCGTCTTCGTCTAGGCCACACTCGTCTCATCCATCGGTGTCTACTATCTGAAGAAGAACCCTGCTCAGTATGTGAAGTGTGTGATAGTTTTCAAAATGTGAAATATATTCTCACCGAGTGCGTGCTATACCATAACGAAAGACAAAATTATGGCTTTCCACCATCAACACAGGACATAGTAGGAGATGGATGTAATATTAATTATCTATTAGCTTTCCTCAGAAATACCAATTTGTTGTTTTCATAAACATGCAATATATCTACAAGTCGCTAATAACCATAGAGGTCGATGCGACTGTAAATAAATAAATAATAAAAAAAATTTTATCACTTATCCTTCAAGAAAACATAAGCATCTGCTTCTTCAATGACGCCATCTGAAGGATCGACAGTAAATCTAACCTTACTTAAGCAAGTTGAACAAAGATTTTCACACCGTCTTTTGTAAATACGTGGTTTTATTCTACCCATAATAGTATATTCGATTGCTGAATATCAAAGTGAATTTCACTAGTTTGGTCTAATAAGTATGATTATAAATCTATGAAAGAACAAATAAAACTTCAATTATATTGAGAAATAAGACAACGTGAAACGAAAATACAATAAAACGAATAAAATAATCAAGAAAATAATCGATGATCACAGAGTAGAAAGAATTATAGAAGAATAAAAAATAATAATCGGCAGTAAATAAAAAAAAATGAAAAAAATAAAAAAGATTTTAAATGAAGTAAGTCACTTCACATATCAGACTCATATTAGACAATAGAAGTCCGAACAATTGTCAGCCACTTTCAAACAAACATAATATCATTGTCAATAAAATAATAGCTGAAACCTGAATACGAAAACTCACTTCGATCATTGATACCTTACATTGCTGAGGTCATTAGTTACTCATTAATGTTAATTCAAAATATGAATTCACTCATTAATTTATTAGTTAAGCTAGCATGTTCAATGTAAACAATATCATCATCGTATGAGATAAGTTCAATACCAAAACCGTTTCCTATTACTTCATTTGGCGGATATCTTTCGAATAACAAATATTCCGGTGTGAAATATTTTTACATTAAACTAGTGATACTCCCCGGCTTTGCACGTCCAGCATTACATATAAGCCTACTTTTTTTTGTAGAACTACTCGAAACTAATATTAATGAATAATAAACTATTCCACAACTATCGATTTCGATTTTAATACAAGTAAATACCAACTTATCAACCTAAAAATGATACATAACAAAAACAATCTTCACTATGATTCACTACGTAAAAAACCTAATGCAATTACAATCTATCTACATCACTCGTGTCGCATCAGTTTTTCAGACTGTTTGAATTGAAGTTAAAACCATCTCCACAAGTATTCAAAAAATTAACAAAAAGGTAAAAACTCCATTCCTTGAGATTCAGTCATAATCTATACAGGGTGTCCCTGGACTTCCTCTTTTCCTCTCGGGAATATATAGATGGGGTCAAAATATCACCAGTAC
>WOGP01002617.1:0-16435 GCA_015342065.1 Leptinotarsa undecemlineata | reverse complement strand
AACCTAAGCTGTATCTCCAACAGGTACTGAGATTCCCATGCTTAGGATCCTTATCTTGGACACACTGTATATATATATATATATTCATTTTCATATGCAAAAGTGTTTTTTTATCGTGTTTTAAAAAAGTTGTTTGTTCGTTTGTCGTTCTATAACTACTATAAATGCATGACAAAATTTGTTCAATTAGTATTGTGACTGAAGTTACAATTGTGTAGCTAAAAGTGGTATCGCAATTTGTGGAAATCTCACATTGAAGTATTTTTTGAATCCATCATAATGGATTTTCATCGAAGTATCGACCATATTCATCACAAATAATTCAAGTCAGAAACTGATTCTTGAAAATATAATATTGTTTGCAGACCAACGCAAAATTAACTCACCGTATAATAAATTCCTCCACCTATTCCAAAGGTTAGCGCCAACTTTTCCTCGGTTTTTATTGAATCCGTTGCAAAATAGACACTATCCAGAACATAAAATGTGGTGAAAATAAACAACAGAGTAATACCATACTCAAAAACGTTGTTCACTGCTTTCGTAATTGTGTTCAGTCTGTTGTATTTTGATTTGATCTGTTGTATCTTGAATTTCAATATTTTTTCGTTGATTATCTTTGTGGAGTCGATAAAAAATGCATTTTTGATCATAGCCTTCAGGTAACTGTAACGAATATTCAAGATATTAGATACTTCCCAAATCATAGAAACCATCACAAATTGAGAATACGCTTTTAATATATCAGAAGTGCAACTGATGTATAATGTAAATCCTTGTACTCGTAGATACCATCCGTAGGATTCGCACATTTTCCACGCAAATAAGATGATGTGCCATCCGGATACTTTCAGGATACAAGCCGTTTTGTTGTGTTCATCGTGAAACCAGTGACCTTCGAAAATGGTTACAGGTAGAATGGAATTCAGAGTTAGAGTCCAACTATCCCAATATATATAACCAGTTATAAAAGTCACCACCACAAAACATGTCGCTGTAATCTCTTGAGTGTATTTCAAAAACATTCGCAACTTATCATTTAGATCTTCTGTCTTGGTTTCGTTATGATAAATTGTAAAAAGAGTATGAATCAGAGGTACGCCAACCCATACGATTGAATGCCAGTTCAATAGTAGTTTCTTGCAGATACTATCGTAGTCCTTTCCATGCGGAGTTATTCCTATCAACTTAGCAATTTTTGAATATGTTTGAAAAACAAGTGGATTTCCTGTTTTTTCTTCAGTAGAATTATTCATCTTGACTTGACCTGATCAGCAAACAAATGAAACAAAGTGTACTTCCCGACTTATTGATTCTTCAACATTCCTATTCACTTTGTCCATTAGAAGCGTAAAAGCGTTATTGGTACATGATTAATGATTTGCGATATTCATCGATAATTTTATATTCCCGGAGGTATAAAGAAAAACTATGAAACTTTGATTCTGATCAAGTGTTATGCAATATGCTGTACTACTGGTGTCTCCCTCTCAATTTTAGATTTTCAAATTCAAATGTTGTTCTACAATCCTAAAGTAGCAATAAGGCTACCGTAACTTTTCTTCAATAATTCACCACTCCTTAACTTTCCTTGCCCTTAAACCGCTAGGTTAGGTCCAAAGTGAGTGGGTCTATTCGACCCTCCACCGCAATCCGCAAGGGTTTATTGTGGATTATTCCTATTCACAATTTTAACGAAGCCTATTCGTTTGTATGGTGAGTGGTCTTTCAGGTCAGATGGTAAGAATAAAAACCTAATTCGGTCCCCAGTGTATCAGGCACAAAGTATTTATTCTGCTGTTTCATTATAATGAAACAGCAGGGTGTGTTGACTCTGTTTCGAAAATAATTATTTTTCAAACAGAGTCAACACACCCTATCTTCTGACAGTCCGAGTTTCTGCATACGATGATTCAAATGACAGTGCCCTGTAAAAAGGCCTCTTAGCCATGGTAGTTCATCCCTAGTATCGTCCAACAACTGTTTGGTATCAAGCTTCGAAGGGTGAAAAACGCCTTGGATTGAGCCAATCAACTTATGCAATAAGTTCATAAATCTTCTTGACATCCAGGTGTTCAATCTTTGTTTGACAAAGCCAAAAGTAATATCAATGACAGGTTCTGGTCCGATGAAGCTGCTTGCAGCACCCTCCTTCACAGCCTTATTGCCTTCCAGGCCAGTATTGCCAGGAATCCAAACAAGATGAATCTGTCAAGTCTTCCTATCGAGAAAAGTCGTTTTTGGTAATTTGCTACCAATTTAGACGTTGCTCGATAGGAGCCAAGAGCTTCCAACGCCGCTTGACTGTCCAAGAATATTTTTCTTCACTTGTGTATGAGGTTGAATTCTTCCATTATCTCCGTACACAATTCAATAGCGTAAATTTCCGCTTAAAATACAGTCGCTTTGGTTCCTAGGCAGGTTGATATCTCTTTTCTGGATCTGCGACTGAAAACACCTGCACTAAAACCGGAATTAATAATTGATCCATCTGTGAACCAACAACTATCTGCTGTTAGTATTTCCTTCTCCCGGAGGATCCAGTCCTCTCTACTCAGGAACAGAACTTTATAAGTCAGTTCGTAGTTGACTGTTGAAGGTATAAATTCGGAGGTCATTTTCAGAATACTGTGACTTCCAGTGTCACCCAACAGTCTGTTGCACTCTGCATTAAATTGATTTGTGCAATTTGCAATGTGCACAAATTTATATGCAGTCCATCTAGCCCCCCTCTCTCTAGAAAATTGTGGAGAAGAGGTAGATCTAGAAGGATATGACGGTATGATACTGATGGCACCACTGATAGCCAGACAAGCCTGTATCTGTAAGCCAGAGAGCTTCACCTGGGCCTTTTTCTGTAAAGCCTTCGGCCACCAGGCAATTGCACCATAAGTGGTCTGATAATCATCGCATAAATCCAACGGATTTGTTTGGGACCTAAACCCCAAGTTCAAGCACTAATCCTTCGACATGTACATAGGGTCAGTCTGGTTTTGTGTAAAACATTTTCCCAGTGAGCGTTCCAGGTGAGTTTTTTATCAAGGACAATGCCAAGATATTTCACCTCCGTTCCAAATGGAATGACCTCACCATTGAGGGAAAATGGTATTAGAATATCCAATTTTCTTCTCCTGATGAAGGGGATTATCACAGATTTGCTAGGATTGACAGACATCAGCTTGCTTCAAATCTTCTTTCATGATTTTCAATTGCTACACAATTTTCTTAGTAGATCTCTTCTCGAAATAAAAATCAGTCTAAAATTGTTTCATACTTTTTCAATGAATTGTGTCTTCCTTTCAATTTTCCACTGCCATATTCAAGAAACATTTCATGAGATGATCACTAAATATTTAAAAAAAACGCAACACGTGCTTGATAGCGTAAAAACACGTATTGTATACCGAAACACGTGTTGCGATTGTAAAACTGTTCAGTGAAAATCAAACAGTGAAGTGTTTCTTGAATAGGGATGAAGCTCCTGTGTAGGAGAATGCGTCTAAAATGAAATTTGAAGTGAAAATTCTGTAATTATTTCTTTTTCATTCATCTCTGTTGGAAAATATGTATATGAACAATGACATATATTAATAAATGATTATAGAAGTTCTTTATTTTTTCAATCGTTAGTCCACCTTTCTATTGGCCATTAGTTCCATTAGTTTCCTGTCAGTGGCAATGATTTATAGGATGATGATAACAGATGCATCACAGACATCAACTTCTTTCTATGATATTACATTTGATTACAAAAGAAATTTTATCGACGAATTTGTTACACATCATTTTTTATAAAAATGTGGCATGGTACATTATAGTTATGGATATTGATTTTGAAAATTAATGCACAGCTCATTTTACTAACTTCTATGAATAAATCCATCATGTCCTGTAATTCTATTGTTTTGTTTTCAAAGTTTAGGTACAAACGACCAGGTGGTAACATCTATCTCTTCGTTTCTCCTAATTGTTCATCTTCAGTTGCCAAAAATCAGTTTTTACTGATTCTGAAAGTGCGTTATTGGTACTGATTCTGACATATTCATAACAGTAATCAAAATTTGTCAATTTTTTTCCCGTTAACCCGCTGCCGTCCTTCTGTGAGCGACAATTCTCAGAATTCAAAAACTTGGATTAGGGATTAACGAGGTTTCACCTTTAAACGCGCGACCCCTAGCACCACCTGTTTAAATTATTTCATGTTTATGTTAATTTCTTTATATTACTTGATACGCTAATGTAGTTGCTAAAACTTGTTTTCAAATTTTATTGTTTAATAAAATAAAATTCATTTTAGTTACAAGAAATTAGCAGTCATTTTTTGTGAAGGACATCTAGGGATTTTCTCTATCTAGTTTACTAAACCGCAACATGGGTTTAGTAAGAGACTTGAACACGCCTGAGGAAGCTACTGCATGATGAAACGTGTTGTGGTTTTGTAAATTGTGTAGTGAATATCTCACAACAAAAAGATTTCATGGATTTTCATAAAGTATAGGCCAATGCCATAACATGTATATGTGTTGAAAATGTTTGTAAATCCGTGTATGTATTTGTAAAACACTATGAATTTGGGATATTATATTTTTGGTGGTTTTAGACTCTAGAAATACTGTACAACTTGAATATAGGGGTTTACATCTTTTTTAGAATCAACTGAAACTGTCATTTGAAACTGTCCTTTGAAAATCATTAGGATGAAAATTGTAACTACAATTTTTATGAATTTCTCAAATATAATTAATATACATAATAAAACTTATATGAAACCACTAGATGTTCAGTATAATAATTTTTCTTCGAATAATATTGACAGAGCAGATCTCTCAATGTATGTTTAACTACTGACCCAGAAATTTTGAGATTGAAGTCGAAAGATCGATTTCAAACTTGAAATTTCGAAATGAGAGTCGGATTTTCCAAAAATCAAATAATAAAAAAATGTGGTCCTCATGGGCACTTTTGTAGGACAACAATCACACGTCTAGTCGTTGTTTAAAACAGAACAATGCACATTGCTACATATATTGGGTACCTACATCTCAAGTACAGGTGAAGTTGCTTTTCCTACTCACCATCAGATGCCGCTTACAATATTTCCTCTCATATTTCATTGTTTATAAAACTCAGCCTTGCACCTTTCATTTATTTGTTTGTTTGGGTTAAATTTACTAATTGATCTGAAAATTGGTACACTCATTTAGTTTTGATGTATGTATCACTGTCAATACAAGATGGCCGCAGCTACAAAATGGCAGATTACATATTGTTTCACAACTACCCAATATGGGTATCAAATAACAGGGCTTGACTAATAGAATAGTAGTACACTTTGCAAAAGATGCAACTTCAAGATGCCCTTAGCTTCAAAATGGCGGATCATATGTTACATTGTAGTACTGAAGCACTTAATGAACTAAACAAAATGAAAAGAATTGAGTAACAAAATTGCAAACTAAAAACTTGGGAATGAAATAACTGAAAAAAGTGTATGTCAAACGGTTTTATTAAAAAAATAAAGATAATAATGATGTAGATGAAGTACTAAGGACTGAAAAATATTTACAGTATTCACATATTTAGTCAAGTTACGCTACGCCCAACGATTTTATTATATTTTCATCTGATCAATACCGTAGATTGCTGAGGAGAATAGTGTGATGACTGCTACCTAGGAACTTCTGAATTTTTTTAAGATTTATTACATTATCTATTTTGTTACTGAATTATTCTCATTCTGTTCAGTTCGTGTAGTGCTTCAATATTGCAAGGTAATATGATATCCGCCATTTTGTAGCTGCGGCCATCTTGAATTTGCATCTTTTTCAAAGTGTAATACTATTCTACTAACCAAGCCCTGTCATTTGATACCCATAATGCGGTAGTTGTGAAACAATATGTAATCCGTCATTTTGTAGCTGTGACCATCTGTGATTTACAAAGATTTTTATCAATTTATTGAATTGTATCGCCATCAAAACTAAACGTGTGTATCAAATATCAGATCAATCTGTCAACAGGAAGGAGGTCAAACTTCAATTACTGAATTTGGCCCAAACAGGACAAGCTAAATAAAACCGTTAAACAACTGTATTAAAAGGAAAATTTCTCACCCCTACTTCACGTTAGATTTTTGTACGAAATGAGTATTGACGATGCACTTATTTTTTCAAAACGATATATTGAAAAATGATGAACTGTATTTGAAGAAAATTCAATTCAATACTTCACTTACCCTTGTAATTTTTACAGAATTTACAGAATATTGTAGTTTTTTCAAAATGCAATAGTAATTATAAATCGACAGATTTATGGAAAGAAATGATGGTATTTCTATACATTTCTAGTTCACTCTTGTCATTTTCGCAAAAATTTTTTGGAACGGAAAGTTATTGCAAAAAAGGTTATTTTATCAAAATGTATGTATGTTCTGAATAGAAAAGAAAAGAAATCTGAAAAAAAAAGAGGACAAATGATTCTAATGATTTTTTTCATTTTCTATTAAAAATACAAGTTTTGAGAAATTGAATTATATAGATGATCTTCTTTCGGGGAATGACAAGAGTAAGGTCATAGAAAAACTGAAAAAAAATTATTGATATTTCGAAAAGTCTGTCTTATAACAGTATCTTACTTTCATCCATATTTCAACAAAAAAACTTCTATGAACCAATTTGTTCTCCTCTGTTAATGATTTGCATCTTATTTGACCGCAAACTAATAAAAATTCATCTCACACCCAGCTTGAGTGGTCATAATGACCTACTTCCAGAGAGATTTAGAATTAATGTGTTTCACATCATGAATCGCCATTTTGATCAATTAAAATAAACGCAAAGACGGTGAAAGGCATGAGAGCATCACTGTGTCTCTCATATTATAATTTTGATCTATGCCTGTACATAGACGTACCTTACCAACTTACTTGAAACAATCATGAAATATTTTTTTAGTGACTTTTTTTTAATAATGGACTTTTCACAGTACATGAGTTCAAAAGAGCAATTTGTGAGCATTAGTTTAGGTTCTGGTTTCCAACTGGTTGTGAAAAACAGATTACGACCCTTGTCGGCGGTCAATGCCAAAACTTAGATTTACGACTGTCTTTCGTTTTTTTTTGATATCCGAGAATTAAGTTCTCTGTAGATGACGTCATCGCGAAGGGAGATGCCGTCGATCTTTCTTATCAGTGGTAGGTCTTATTTTTAATTGAAATATACGTGTGCTGATATGTGATGGAATTGGGCTATACTTGATGAAAATCCATAATTTACATATTCGAAAACACTTTACTGTGAGATTCGTTTCACCTACCTGGGTTTTACCTAAGTGTGTAATGAATTAAATGACCCTGAGCTTACGTCCCAGTTTCCACATTTGAAAAAATATTTAATAACGGGAAGTTATTCAATCCGAATTGATCATTCAGTAAATTACCCGAATTTTCGAATCTATTAATTTCTAAACATTCTAAAAGATTGTGTTTCTGATTCTTCTCTTCAAAATGAAACACGTCGTATTCATGATTGAACTCGTGTCCGTCTGCTAAAAGGTGGTTTGCAAATGTGGAATTGTTCTCTCTATTTATAAAACTACTTCCATGCTCTATCTTTAGGAAAATGTTTCCCCTGTTTGGCGAAACAGGGAGAACTCAATAATCTATAATGTTCAAAAATCAATACATTCGAGAATTCGGATAATTTACCGAATACTCAATTAGAATTAAATAACTCCCCGTTATTGAAAATTTTCTCAAATGTGGAAACTGGGACATATACTCACACTTAGGTAAAACTCAGGTACTTTAAATGTAGGTACTTCATATTTTTTTACCAAAAGTAACACCGCAATCATGCCTCAGCCAACGGATTCACCAGATTTGCCTCCTGTGAATTTTCCCTGTTCCCACGATTGAAGAGACCGAATAGACCAAAAAGTGCATATCAGAGCTGCTTCGGGAATTGAAAAAAACACTGTCACACGTGTATTATATCCGAGAGCAAATAATTTGAAAGGAACTAAATAGAAATTGATGCACAAATAAAGATTTTTTGAGAAAAATGGAAATTCAACTCATTTTTCGAATAGACCTCGTATGTGAGTGTCAAAATTTCATGTCATTTCTTACTATTGTAGGTTAATTTTGTAACAACAAATTTTGTAACTTTTCATACTCATCGAAACAAAAACGTACCGCCATTAAATATTAACATTAATAACATGCATTTATAGTACTGAAAGTGTTAAATTTCATTCATTTCATTCTATTTTTGCAGCAGTTCAATCAAGAATTAACTATGGTATTGCGGTCTGCGGTGGATCAGCATATGCACAAAATGTTTTTCTGTCTCAAAAGCGCATTATTAGATGTATTGCTAGAGTCTCATTTAACCATAGTTGTCGTGACATTTTCAAAAACATGAGGATTTCAACAGTTAGTGGTATTTTCATTTTAGAACTTTTGAAGAATATATACAAAGCTCGTGACCATATGCGTGTAGATAAACTACACAATTATGGTACTAGACAGAAAGGAAAATATTGCGTTCCCTTCAGACGCTTAAATATTAGCTTAAATTCACCTACACTTGGCTTAAGACTCTATAATCGACTTCCACAAAGATATAGATCCTTTTCAAACCGGAAATTTCTTATTGAAGTGAAAAAGATACTAATTGATCTGTGTCCCTACTCTCTAGAAGATTATTATGAATTAGTTTTTTAAAGAACAACCTGTAAACATGTATATTTTCACTATCCTATGTTAATTGTATTTTGTCTGCATTCCTTGTTATGCATGTACATAATTTATTTTATTTTATAATTTCACTCTCTGTACTTTGTTGTATGTCTATATATTTTTTCCCCTGTCCTATAGCTGTATTTGCTCAAATGGATAAATAAAAAATTGAATTGAGTTGAAGACTCGCCGAACACACACTCTCTTTGGCAACCTTGAGGTGTCTCACGGTGGCCTCCGCAAAGGTTTTGGAAGGTACAGCGATATTACTGTCGTTGCGCGGCTTTTTCAACCTTCTTTTATCATATATGGATAAATATTTGAAAATGAATAAATTGAAAATAAATGTAAGTAAAAGTAAGGCAATGATAATTACTACACCTTTATAAATATAAACAAATAAATAGTAGTATCATTAACATAGAAATAAACAATGCAACAATTGAAATTGTAAAGGAATTTAAATATCTTGGATTTATGTCTGATAATCATTTATTATTTAGTAATCACATTGAATATATCCAAAACAAATATTGAAAAAACTGTAATTATTTTCTATAGTATCCCAAAACTTAAGTCTGAATTCCAGAATAACTGTGTATAAGTTATCATTCAATCTCACTTTGAGTATTGCCCTACATTATTATAATGCTTTTATCTTAATGAAATATCCCAAAATCGAGCAATGAGAATAGTATTGCGATGTAGTAGGTCAACTCCTATATCATTGATGCTGAAAACTTAATAGTTATTTAATGTGCAGCGAAGACTGACTTACATAACTATGATCTATATCTATAAAATGATACATGAATTGACTTCAACATACATGGGTAAGTTTATTATAACTGTAAACCAAATCCACAAATACTAGAGGCCAGAATAATTTATATATAAACAGGTAGAGTACCTCATATAATGTAAAAAGTTTATTTTTTAAAGGATTCATTCAGTAAAATAGTTTACCACAATATGTTAAAGAGTCAAGAAGTATAGCAGAATACAAACATAATTTGATTTTGTATTATAATTTAAAAAAAGTATATATATAAAGAACTTTCGAAACCACTATGTGATTTCTTTTGTGGGGTTGCAGTCAATTTTGAGGATGCCAGGGAGTAAGAAAAACTCTTTGGTATTATGTCAAGCTTTCGGAAATGTCTATTTCCTTCTTCAGAACTTAGTAAAAAATTGTAAACAAATTAGCAACACTGTTACAGTTTCATAGATTGGATGAGACTACTCACTAGCGTGAGTTTGAGAGAAGCTAGTTCCTTCATAACAATCATAACTTGTCGGTCATCTTATGCAGAACAAACGGTATAAATGTAGATTTTATTTAGATTTCAATCTACATTCAATTGTAGTTATGATTGTCATGAAGGAACTGGCTTCCCTCAAACTCACGATAGTAAGTAGTTTCATCCAATCTATGGAATTGTAACAGTGTTGTTAATTTGTTTACAATTTTTTAGTAAGTCCTGAAGAAGGAAATAAACAGAGATCAAACTTCCAAACAAATAAGGTAGCCTATTGAACATATTAAAGATTGCCCAGAGAACACATTAATGACAACTCAAGATGTTGAAGCACCCTAAACTTCAAAAATATGTATATCTATAGATTTTTCCAAGATTTCTGGTACCACTAATAGTAAAGCAACTGTGTTATATTTACTTAGAAGATTGTTTGTCTTTTTGGGGAATTCAAAAACCGGTGAAGTGTTCAATATGAACTGTTTTAGAATTTTTGACAATATGGTTCATATTCAGAGACGCAGTAGAAATATCAAATCATAACCTATTTACTAATGTTCATTGGACCAAACCAAGTGTGACCTTCGTGGACCCAGAGTAACAGTTATTTTCTGATATCACATGTGCCACATGTTCAATCACTAATTGGATTTCAATTATGAGCTTGAATTATGTTATGTTGATAATTATTACAACAAGTAAGTGATTACTGTGACAAATACTTTCATGCAGGTACCCCTTTGTTGCTTAACATTTACTTTCGCTCCTTGCTGGATTACATTAACTGAACTTACATTGCTCACTGAAACAAAGGATGAGACAGTGTCGACAGAAAATAGTGAAATTTTCACAAACAAAAATATTTAATCTCTGAAAGACATTTTTTGTGGAGGATTCAATACTCCTTACTGTTTTTTGGGTATATGACCTTCCATAATCTGAAAAATTATATACCGACATCATTAGGTAATCTGCTGAAGTGTAACAAAAGGCAAACTGAAGAGTCCAATCAGTCAGTCAGTAACTTGTATTCAAAAATTTTGCCTACAAATTGAAACACCCAATCGAAATAAATAAAATTTCAATATTTAGCTTTCCTCAGTGGTCGACGTTACGGAAAACAATCCTTTTCCGTTATAAAAATCCAAAATTCACTTTAACACTTCGCCTCTATTTTAAATAGCTTAATTTTTTTTAAATACGTCAAAAGCATCAAAGTGAATTATGGGTTTTGATAACGGAAAATATTGTTTTCTGAACCGTTGATCACTAAAGAAAGCTAAGTATTTATTAATACAAGTTACTGACTGATTGTACTCTTCAGTGATTTATATTACGTAGTAACTTTTTGAGGTGAACTTTTCAGTTTGCTCTTTATTACATTTCAGCAGATTTTCTATTGATTTAGTTTTGTTCATTTTTCATATTGTGGAAAAAGAAACAGTGAAAAATATTGAAGTATATAGTCTCAATAATATAATTAAGAAAATACATTGAAAAACATTTGGAGTTAAGGATTTGATGTTTTTTTTTAATTTGGAATTTGAGCTTCAATTCAGGTATATTTTCAGATTCAAGTATAGGCAAGAATATGATTATTTTTTCTTTTTCTATATTGAATAAAACTAGACGAAATCCTGTTGGAAATCACAGTGTTACGACTTTCATATGATATGCTGTACGATCTATACTCTAACATTTCCACTATGAGAATATTGAAAAGTAAATTGTAGCAAAATTTATTTAACTTGTTTGGAATATGAGTTTCGACTCTGCAGAAGATAACTTGAAAACTTGACTTGATACAACCTTACAAGTATTGAGATATGAAATATTTTTCGTCGTCAACTAACTTCCTTACAATCGAATAACTTCTTTTATCAATTACCCAAACACCAAACTAATATTTTTGCACTCGACGCGCGTTTCGCTAACAAAGTTAGCATCCTCAGGAGAAAAAAATTGGTCTCTCCATAGTTATTCCTTACAATCCTCGAAAGTTTTCACAACTTCTGATTATTGATAATTGATTCATGTGCATGGTTGAAAACATTCAAGTAACACTCAATAGTAGATTTTCACTGGACAGTTTACAAAACCGCAACACGTGTTTTCTTAAGTTTTTCAGACTGACCTCAGTATGAAACCACTTAAGGAAAAACTTGTTGGGGTTTTGTAAACTAGCCAGTGAAAATCTCACAATAAACTATTACTTGAAAGACTCTCACAAGTCAAAACTTGTGCGGGCTAAGGACTAACGAGATCTTACCTTTCGATGTGTGATTCCTAACATGATAATTTACATGAATCTTTCAAGTTCGATTGCATTTCAGTCCTTGATATATCGTATGTTACAGAATTTTCCAGAAGCAATCTCAAAGGTGAATTACAGTTGATGAGAATATACGACAATTAGAAATTGTTTGAAGGCTATTTTCTTAGGAAGATGTTGAAGTTACTTGGATTGGTTGAATTGACAAAAATTTTGAAATTATTTTTTTTAGAATGTTCGTCTGTTACCAATTTGAAAATTGGGATTTTAATTACTATCTTTGCTCACAAAGAGCCTAAGAGATAGCTTTCTGAAGGTATTAAAATGACATTTCAAAGGAAATATCATATTGCAAAAATAATTTCACAAGAGAACCAAATTATTAACTGAAATTCCACCAAGTAAGATGATGAAGTAAATAGTACATATAAAATATAAAGTTACTTACCATTTGGTAATTCAACGTTCTCGACAATCAGTCGTTTTATCTCTGGTAGACGTATTTTAATTTTCTCTATCAATGATATTTTGGGATTTCTTGTTCCATGTCTTACCATCATCCAAATTTTTCTTGGAGTGCATCCTACATAAATTCCAAATGGAATAACTGAAACTATGTATTGTTATATACAAACCTTCAAATTCGACCTTCTCGAAGCTTTTGTTGGAGACAATTCTATATGGAGTCTTAGTGCCTAAGTGATTTTCGAAGGGATAGCCAATGTTAGTGCACTGTAGAGTAAAGCTTAGAAAAAAGCTTACTAATGCAAACAAGGAACACTTCAGCATTACGTTCATGTTACCGAATACCAAATGAAATGGTACTGAATTAGAATTTGTGCTTTACTTATACATTTTCCAATGATAAAATTTAGATAATTGTTGAACGCATCAGTGAGGTTACCTAACAGTAATCCCGCATCTCATATTGAATTTCACAAATATATCGGTGGCCTCTCTCCATAGTCATTGTTAATGAGCAACGGAAAACCAAATAAAAACGTGTAAGTAATTTTGGAATAATCAAAATACCAACATCAACATCACTGGCAGTAGATGAATTATCCACAATAATAAATTAGACCTACCGGTACATGACGTGTAGAATGTTTGAGCTACTACCTACTGTGTTCGAGTAGTTACTATTCGTAACTATATACGAGTGGGACGAAAATATTTTGAGTTAATAATTTTTAAACTATTTGGCATTTTGAACTGCCAGAAGATGAAATTCAATTTCGCATTATAATGAAAAAATAACCTAATAGTTTCTTTCGATCACAAATCGAAGGTAAACAATTTTTCGTCAATAGGGCAAAAAACTTTTGGCTGGTCAGTCTGTCCATCGGGTAGTTCGGGTGTGGGGTATGGATTCGCTATCGTTGAATGAACTAACTGTTCCCAAATCAGATCCAGCCTCATCCCTTTTCAGACATTACTTTGGAACATACCACAGACCGTGTTATCATACGTTAAAAGGTAAGACCTCGTTAGTCCTTGGCTCGCACAAGCTTCGACTTCTGAGGATTGTCGTTCGTAGGGGTGCGACGACTGGTTAACGAAAAAACAGGATTTTAAGCAGAATAAGCTTCAAAAACATCAAAACCATTGTTACGAAAAAAACTCTTCAGGCCAGGATAATTCGTGAAGACATTAAAATTGAAAAACATCCCAACTTCCGAACAAACGAGATGATTCACATATACTACCGCAATAAACCAATAAAATGAAACTTACCGGTAAAAAACAAAAGCAATCATAATTACTACTGAATTCAAATATAATCAAATAAATACAAACAACATAAATATAAAAATTGAAGATGAATGTTAAGAAATATGTGAAGTATTTATAGGATTTCAACTTGATAATGACTTATCATCTGACGAACACTTCAAATATAATGAAAAAAAAAATGCAAACAAATTATATTTTTTCTCAAGAATCGCCAATAACTTATCAGCAGATACAAAAATTATGGTATATAAATCAATAATCCAACCCCATTTTGACTACTGTGTATCTATTTTATTCTCTTTTAATTTGAACAAAGTGCAACAAATACAAAAACTATACAAAAAAATGTAATTGGTATACACCAATTTCTACCATGATATCTGCTCTATAATGGCTCTCAGTATCCAAAAGATTATTCTATTACTCCATGGTTTTCATTTAAAAAATATTATATAAAATGACCCCACCATACTTGCTATCATTGATAACTTTCAATAAGGCCATTTATCATTATTCTACTAGGCACAACAGTCACATTCATATAAATGGAACATATACAAGAAATAGTCTTAGCAGTTTATTTTTTTTAGGTTTTGTCCGATTCAATGATTTATCTGATTCATTTGAATCTACTCTATCATTAAAGATTTTCAAGAGTGAACTATTAAAATATATTCATGATGGAAATTGAAAAATTCCTTTTTGTTCAGTTCAAATTATGTATGTGTATATAAAGTTGTATTATTTATATACATTTTGTTAGTTATATTATATTTTTAGTTAGCTAACCTGTATATTAGGGCGTCCTAATTCAATAAATAAATAAAATAAATTTAATTGTAATTTCTATTTGTTAAAAGTTTTCTTCTTAATGAGGAAAAATAAGCATTAAGCACAAACTTTCACATTTAAATTAGTATAGATATGATTCAGTTGTACTGCAAATCGTGTTTGCTTTGTTACGTATACAGTTTATTATACCTTTTTTCAACTTGAAGAAAAGGAATCTCTATTGTGAACTTTTTTGTCAGTTCTGCTTCGTTGAGAAGAAAAAGCATTATTCCAAACAGCCAATAATATCGTCAATATATCTCCACCATACTTTCGGACGTTTCGCAAGTCATCATCCACAGTCGAAAAGTCGAAGTAGCTCGAATTTAAATCTTCTAATTTTTGATTCACCATTATCTTCATTGTTTATCTTCAGCTTAGGTACAGTCATACTTTAATCTGAAAGACTTAGACAACCAAAGATGAAACAAGAACCCAAAAATAAACCGAACACAGGATATTCCTAAAACGCAGGGAAAATATCGCTGTATTTACATAATCTACAAAGACTGCTCGCTTTTTGGAACATCCATCATTTTTCTAGTCGTACATAAAATTGTCAACGCGAACCATCGAGACGCAACAGAAAGGCCAAAACGAAAACAAATGATCACCCAATCAAAGCAAATAGAAGCAAGTGGCAACACACGTTGATTTATATTTAGAAGAGCGGTGGCTCTTTATCGTCTACTGAGCGTTCTTCCTGCTCACGGCGGCAATAAAACCGCAAAATTATAAGTAGACCAAACAATCCAACTTTCAGGCTGAGTTTTCCGCTGTATCCTCCATTTACAAAAAGTCAGATGACGACTTGTGTGATCATGTCAATCAGTTCAAAATATTTCAAGGTTTGTGGCTGTGGTGAAACAAAAAATATTTAATGGTCTTCAGCCTTAAAAAAGCATCTCAAACAAAAAATCTATTTTGACTTACGATGAACTGGTCGAGTATACTTTTGAACGGGTCAACTCAAAATATTTAAATTTGGGATAATGAAATTAATGCATAAATACTTTATTTTAAAGTGAAATTGACAGATGAAACTTTCAACATGGCGACTGGGCGCTATGTGGGAAAAAATTAAATGAAAAGAGGGGGGGGGGTTTGTGACACATCTTTTTGAAGCTCCTGACAAATGCTTCACAGCCCTAGAATATAGTCAATATCTTCAACTACTACAAAATGGCGGAACTTTTAATAATTGCCTGAATACATTAACATTGAACTACATAATATGTGGTAATAAGCTTGAGGTCGGTTCAGAAGATGCTCGAAATGGTTGCCTTGAACTTCTTGACATATGAACAGCCTATCCGATATTTCACGCTGAACATTTTCGAACACAGTAACGTCAATATCTCTACAAATATTTATTATTATTCTATGCGGTATATCCAATATTGAAGCAGGTTCAGTTTCGTACACCTTTTGCTTCAAATAGCCCCATAAAAAAAGTCTACAGATATTAAATCTGGCGAGAGGGCTGGCTATTCTGTAGGACCTCAATCAAACGATCCCAGGATAAGTAGTATGCAAATAGTGTCTTAATTGTTTGGAGTAAGGTAATGGTGATCCATCTTGTTGGAATACAATATCCAT
>WOGP01002616.1:0-16437 GCA_015342065.1 Leptinotarsa undecemlineata | reverse complement strand
GAGAGAAGGGATTTTCAATAGAAAAAATCGTCATTATTGGTCCAGTGAAAATCCTCACGTCACAAAAGAAGCCGGATGCTTACTGTATTAAGCTATGTATTGAGCTATGAAATGCTTACTGTATTATTAGTTGGCCGTATAACACGTGTTGGTGTTAGTATCGATGCGTCTGCATTATCGTTTGGTATTTTAGTACACTCAGTGAAATATTTGTGGCAAGCAAAGTAAATATTTTCCTGTTTCAACAATTTAGTTAGACTGACTATTTTTGAAGATATCCGAAAGATTTTTGTGTTGGTTGTTTGCTTACTAGGTCTAGGCTTGGCTTATTATGTCAAAGCGAACATGAAAGACTGACGAAGAAATTCGTAAAGCTGTAGATGCAGTTGTAAACCAAGATTTGTCGATTCGGGGTGCAGCTAGAAACTCCGGCATTTCAAAGTCTTTATTAGCTGTCCTTGTAAAAAAAGCGAAAAGTGCGCCTGGCAATGAACTTGCTTACAACCGCAATATTGGAAACAGAAAAACTTTTTCGGCAGGACAGGAACAATTATTAGTTTCTTACCTTAAAACAACATCGAAAATGTGTCATGGCTTAACTACCACGCAAACAAGAGAGCTTGCATACCAGTTTGCATTGGCGAACAACATATCTATTCCACCAGAATGGAACAAATATTCTTAAGATGGAATTCACTGGCTTCATGGGTTTATGAAACGCAATAAGGATTTGTCGCTCCGTCAGCCAGAAAATACGTATCTAAGCAGAGCATCTAGTTTTGATAAATCAAACGTAGGCACCTTTTTTCCAAATTAGAAAACTTGTACAAGAAATATGGATTTTCAGCCAACATGATTTGGAACCTAGATGAAACCGGTTGTATGACAGTAACAAAATCATCAAAAGTTATAGCAGTAAGAGGTTCCAAACATGTTGGTCAAATTGCATCTGCCGAAAGAGGAACGCTAATCACCACACTTTTTTTTATAAATGCTGTCGGCAGATCACTGCCACCTGTATTCGTATTTCCTCGGGTTTATTTTAAGGACATTGTGCTTAAAGATGCACCGCCAGGGTCTAAAGGGTTTGCAAATCCATCTGGGTGGATTACAGAAGAAATATTTATAGAGTCTCTAAAGCATTTTGTTAACCATGTTAAACCCACGAGTGAAGATAAAGCTTTGATTATTATGGATAACCACATTACTCATGTGAATATACAGGTAATTGATTTTGCAAGGAAAAATAATATATTCATTTTAACACTCCCTCCCTACTGCAGTCACCGTCTGCAACCACTTGATGTGGCAGTTTACGGCCCTTTTAAGGCAAGGTGCAAAGTGGCATTAAATAATTGTCTAGTCTCAAATCCTGGCAAAACCGTTAGTCTATACGAAGTTGCAGGATTTGTTAATGTTACATATAGTGAATCTTTTTCAATAAACAATATTTGTAAAAGCTTTCTGAAAACAGGAATATATCCATTTAATTCATCAATATTTACTGAAGACTACTCTCTGGCATCATCTGTAACCGACTGGCAAAATCCTTGTAACAACGAAATCCAAGAACAAGACATTCAAGTCAAGAAGTCCAATGATTTATCTGAAGTTGGAGGATTGGACATATTTTCTCAGTCAACTTCTAACTTGAACACTTCAAATTCCTGTGGGCAGACCGACAAGTTTAACAGCACCTTTTTGGAATTTATCCCCTCAACTAGCTCTGACCATTCAAGACCTTGCTGTTCTGAAAGTGAAGAGAACTTAAATCGATCAATTACGTTACAAGGTCCAGCTGAACTAAATCTAATTTCACTTGAAGTTCTTAGACCTATCCAAAAGCAATGCCACGGAAATCGATCCGAAGTTAAAGAAAAAAAGGAAAAAGTGCTCTTATAAC
Source organism: Leptinotarsa undecemlineata (assembly GCA_015342065.1). Taxonomy (NCBI): domain Eukaryota; kingdom Metazoa; phylum Arthropoda; class Insecta; order Coleoptera; family Chrysomelidae; genus Leptinotarsa; species Leptinotarsa undecemlineata. The sequence goes on along the minus strand of WOGP01002616.1, from coordinate 14,534 downwards.
TGACACTCGAAAAAGATGAAGTTATGAGAGCATTCGAGGAAAAGGTGAAGAAACGAAAAACAAATAGAGGCTCTCAAAAAGCAAAAGTATCATCAAAGAAAACTAAAATGAATATAAAGTTACCAAAAGTTGTTAAAAATGATTACGATTCTGATACTGATATATCGTCAAAAATATCACTACACGATGAGTCTTCGACACCTGCTAACCTAGAAGAATTTTGTGAAGAAATGGTGGGAAAGAATAAAGATGATTCATGTGATCGAGAAGGTGAAAAGGAAAATTGGGTTTGTCCAATCTGTCAAGGTGAATATCAAAACAGCAAAGAAGAATGGCTCCAGTGCAAACTTTGCACGAAATGAGCTCACAATTCTTGTGGAGTTCTGGGAAAGTTAAATTTTTTCTGTTACAAATGTTTCTAAATTTTTATACTGTATTTTAATCAGTTAATTATGAAAACCGTATAAAAATCGTCTAGTGTCCATTTCATGGAAACAACCGTCCGTTTCATAGAAACCTGTTCATGAATCGGACACTTGATAAACAATAAGAAAAATAAAATTATAAACATCTTGACTTATCTTTTCATAACTTTTAAGTGTAGAAATATAAAGCTTGATTTTCTGACGTGTTGATATAAATATTTCAATTCCTAAATGATGAATCGTTTAGCCGCTAGAGCCATATCAATAAAAATGTCCAGTTCAAGGGAACTTTCCCCTAATCATTATCGTGAATAGTATTGATTTTCATCAAGTAACAGGTCAGTGTTTCTAAAATATTCTTCAAATTCTAACATCCCAAGAACTGTCCAACATACTTTAAACAAAATTCCAGACAAACTATTGACGTTTTTGGAATGGAGTACCAACAAACTTGAAATTTCGGAAACATGTTTGTTGTTTCTCTCTTGGAAAGTGTTGGTCGGACATATCCCATGTGATTGTCTTCATAAAACTACACCAACGATTGTATGAATTTCATTGGAACTTGATGTATTCATGTTGTTGGTTTTTCGTATTTTTAATGAATTTTTTTTTTTGGTGGCGACTAATTAATCCTTATGATGTGTTGTTTTGCTTGTCCCATTTTTATTCATAAAAATTATCTAAATACAACGGCGTCGCATCCCGTTTACATCTATTTCTGAATAGTTGTTTCAAAAGCGTATCGAATGAACGCCAAATCTAGTAAAAAGTTGTGTTGTCTGCGTCACGATATTCTAAATTAGTTACTGATCGAAATTAATTATTTGTCATTCAGTTCCACTGATAAAATATTCTTTAGACATTCTGTAAAAGAAATATAACTCGTGTTTATCATTTTAGATTATTTTCTTTGTATTTCACCGACGACATCACGTTTCGCATTAGAGTTGTTGGAGATATAATGTCAATAATGAATTCATTATCTGGATATCTTGTGTGATTTGTAATCTTTTTTCTATAAATTATAATCAATTTTGTGGGAATTGGTTTGTTGTTGGGCCGATGAATATCCGAAGTGAGAGAAAAATGGACTGTATATGGAGAGACGAATGCATTTGAACAGAAACCAGATATCATTATGAAATAAATGAAATGGAGATTTATGAGGAGTTGTATTGGGATCTGAAGGAGATGCATTTCACTTTTTGTAGTAAAGGTCCCAAAAACGTAAACCAGTCTACTCGCTCTGACAAGTTTTTTTTGATCAAATGGGTACAGGATGTTTCCGGAAATAGAGTTAGGAAAGTTTAGGAGATAATAATTATTGATGGGAAGTATTTCATCAAAAAATACTAACTAATGAATAATTATTAACCAATTTATGAGTGAACAATGATTACAGTCTAAAAAAGTGGAACACGACATAATAATGATAATCACGTGGAAACGACGTTGAACTTTTTCAATTAATGTATAGATAGCAGTAATTGTAGAATGGAGACCATAGGATAGAGCCATGTTTTAATTTTGACCGTACTCAAGCTACATAAAGAATAATTAAGTGACTTAGCATAGTTGATTCCACTAAGGCCGCTACATACAGAAATACGGACTGTGGCTACTCATCGTTTTGAGGTTCAATTCGGATCAGTTCGAACTTCATTGTTTGAGAACTTTTTCATTTGGAGAACTGATTTATGTGGAATAAACTTCATGAGAAAGTTTTTCCAAATGGATTTAATCTCCAGCGATTCAAATCCAATGTGAATCGCTACTTTCGCATAGGCACCGTTCTTAGATCGCCTAAGGATTTTCCTTTGGTGCTTTTGTTTCGTCCTAAAATATATTTTGCAACTGTCGTTGCAATGTATTACAATATTCGATAATTTTGTCAGGTAAATATATTTTTCAAACCTCTGCAATCGACATAGTTACTGAGGTCATTAATAAATAATAGGATTAGAAGTGGCCAGAGATTCGATCTTTGTGTTACTTCAGAAAAAGGATTTTTTTGTGGTTCAAAGGTGTCGACTACGAGGTCATTGGCCTTCCACTATTATTTTGTTTATCATTTGCTTTTTTGTTCCAATTTTTGAGTATAGCATAGCTTTCATAAATTTTATAATTCTATCCAGACTTTCATTATGATCTTTCAAATAGTCCTTCTTATAATTTGGTATTTCAAATCGTTGTCTAGCTTCATCATATTGGACACAATTTTCATCATATTGGACACAATTTAGCGAGATATGTTTCACTGTCAGCCTCTACCTACATTGTTGGCATATTGGTTGTTGTTCTCCTGAGAACATGAATATATTAGTTAAGTTAGTATAACCTCTCAAGCGTGTTATAACAGTTTGTTCTCTTCGTGTCTTTGGAATAGAATGCCTCCAGGGTGTGATTTTTGGCTCACCTCTTTAAATTTTCAGTAGCTCGTTTGGCTGCCTGATCTGCTAATTCATAATCCGAGATTCCGTGGTGACTAGGTGCAAATTCGATGTGTTTTCCATTCCTATTCGTCCAGTGTATGAATGCCAATATGGTCTGTACTAGTGGATCTTCATTTAATGAATTTTCTAGTGCATATAGTGAGCTTAAGGAATCCGTACAAATGAAACATTTTATTTCTCATGACAAAAGTAGGTTGCTTGTAGGATAGCGTATAATGAACGCACATCCAGTACCTTCTTGGGTTTTTGATCCATCGGTGTAAATAACTATGAATCTAGTGTAAGTTGAGAGTAGTTTGTTGAATTCTGCCCTCAAGATATCTTGATTACCATCTTTTGCAGTATAGGTGAGTTCAAGATTCACTCTCACTTTTTCCAATTCCCAAGAAGGAATTTCTCCAGGGTTATAAGTATAAATGGCTGGAACTGTATACTGAGTAAAGTTCAGTATTTCTTTGAACCTTGTTTGAGCTGGTCTTGTTATCGTGGGTCGGTTTTCGTAAACGTCATCAGAAGAAGGATTGTAATAAAAAGAATCATATTATTTATAAGATATAAACTATTCGCGTTGAAGAATTTAATGAAAAGTACTGCTGAATTATGGAAACCAAATTGGTGGAGTTTATAAAGAGGGATCATGTGACAGAAGACATCACTAACAATTTGAGTCAATACAATTGGATTTGTTATGGTGTATCCGACATTAATCCATATTGTTGTGGAGATATGATATTACAAACGGAGGAATGTACGCGATTATAGATAACAATTTCGAGAAGTTCAGCAAAGTTCGATAAGATTGAGATAAGACGATGATTCCGAATATCAGATGGATTTCCAGACTCAAAAATTGTACAAACTCGTGATATTTTTCATAATTCAGGAAAAGTATTATTTTTAACTGCAAGATTGAAAAGTGTCACCGATGCAATATTTTATCAAAAAGGATGGTATCTCATCAGGATCAGAAGTGCAACTTTTAAAACAACTAGTTGCTTTTATTATCTGAAGAATCATGGAATACAAATAACTAACAGAATTCAGATTATTGAAAGAGAGAAGGAGAAAAAAAATACCTCAAAAATGCCTGATTTGTTTCCTCCTGTATCAAAAGGATCGTGGAATACAAATCAATTAACGAATGAATGAAAGAGGATATATGCCTCCTCAATCACAAGCTGGAATTGGAGATACGTGTGAATCGTTACATTCAGTCCACGTGCCATTATAGGGGTGTCTGGGTGTCTGCAACATGCTGTGTGATTCGAAAATGCATATAGATTGTAACGACAAGGAGCCACTTTGTCTGCTACATAATTGCTCATATCTAATCCTTCTGAAGAAAACTCAATGGCAATATTCAATTTGTCTCTGAATTTTTCCGTTGGAGAGATTCTTTTGAAATGTATAAGTAATATACTGGAAAACTTATGGATTGATAGAGACTTTCTGTATTTTATTCTTTCCGTGTACCTTGAACAGGTTGGTTTTTTATCAAGCGTTCCCTCTATTGTGAAAAAATTCAAGCATTGTGACAAACTCAATTGACCAGTTCTTTGTGGTATATGCAGTCAGATTTAGCTACGTCTGCTATGAAAGTTGTACATGAAAATGACTTATAAAACCTATGTGAAACCAGTACGAATATAATAACAAATTGTTTCTGCGTTGTAGTATTTTGAATGCATGGTCAACTTCATAAACTCTTGAATTAACAACCACTATGCTACTAAGCAATTCAACGAGACTGTAATTGAATGAACACGGAGTGAAATAATTAAAGCAATTATTTAGTGAGATAGATGATCGTTTGCCTACAAGTTCATTACTTCAGAATCTTATCATTATTCACTTTGTTTTAAACAAGTGCTTATACGAACGTAATCAATAACAGCCATCTAAATGAAGTCGGAGTGCATACGATAAATACCCTGAATTATACAGTGCTTCTCAAATTTAACGAGTAATTTCACAAAATCTTTGAATTTTCTATAACCGGCTGATTTTCATTTTCAAATATGGAACATTTTCATCCTTAATGGGATGGCCACCCAACTATGGAAAATATAACGGGGAGTGTTCTTCGTGATAATCTAATTCACATTTCATCTATTCTGAATGCAACAAAAACCGGTGGATATATTCACAAGAATTCAATAAAAATTTAAATTGAGAAAACAGAATTTATATAGGTTCGAAAAAAATATGTGATGTGTAAAGTTCAACTATTTAATATTGAAATTGTTCAACTTGAAAAAAGCTTAGGTTATTACTTAAATTTTATGTATATTGATATGATAATGTAAGAAAATGTTATTTATTAATAAAATCTTTTATTGATTATTTTATGTATGTACATATATTATAGCTACCATATGCATACGCAAAATAAGTATCATTGTTTTTAAACAACGTTTCATATAATAAATGAATATTATGTGCTTGCTGACTAGATTTTTATAATATCGTCAACAATATATGTCTATAGCACACTAAACACTGAGCGTCTGTCCGACGAAAGAGGAGGAGCCTGTCTTCCGCTGATCTATGCGTGGGAGAAAGTAAAGCCTGTCAGATAGACTGGCAACGTAACGCGTTAGGTAACGAAGCGGCTCACCCTCCCACTTAAACTTCAATAAATACTCAAAATTCATTCAAACAAAGTGAATGTACACAAACCATAAACGGTCAGACAATTCCCTAATCTATGTAAAATTATCGGATATAAACAGGTTTCTTGGCGAATCTCTTTCTTCGATGCCTCAATACGATTGTGTTGAAATAAACGTTAATTTTTTCGTCCAACTGAACTATATAGCTGGAGATTTACTGTCCCAGTATAGCAATCTACTGATTAGGATGTATTCCATCATGGTGTTCTCAACCTGAATGAGCAAAATATGGAGACGCATCGTTTGAGAATAGTTTATTCATCTTGCAATGTTTATATAGTTTATATAGTTATAGTTTATATAGCTGTTTGATAATTCGGGTCAAATTTTACAAAGCGAGTATCCTCAGCCGATTAAAATAAAATTGTGCTTACACGTTTAGTTTCAATGAATGAGGAAGTTTTCAAAGGATAATTATAAAACATGAAAAAAATACTGTCTACAATTTTCAATAATATAACCTTTCAATTAGGAAAACTTCTCGACAGAGTCTTATTTTTACTCGTATTTCTTCCATTCAGGGGTATTGGTGCTAGAGTTTTGGAAAAAGGATCTTTTTTTTTTAATTTTGAATAACTGCAATAGTTTTTGAAATATTGTGTGATTATGAGTGCAATTTGACTACCTTGGATCAAATCCTAAATTACTGGGGGTAAATTACGATTTGAATGTCACACCAATCACAATTTTTTGTGATGGTGAAATTTCGATTATGATTTCACAATTGTCATTTTTTTCTTGAATTATATAAATTCTAATTCAAATTCTTTATAAGTCATTTCAACTGGTACATAAACAATTACAAAAATAATAGGTACAAAAAAAAGCTTGGAAAAGGAGATAAAAAGACACATTAAAAGTCTGAGAGTCATTAAAATTGGGCCAAAATTTGTATAATTGAGTTGTCCTGAAATGTAAGAGTACCAGTGAAAAACGTATTGACATCAAAAAAGGCATATTGTAAAAGGAAATGTTTGAGTTTTGATTTGAAATTATTCAGTTCTAAGTCCTTGGCTTCCGCAGAGAGGGCGTTGTTTAGCTTGGGTGCCCAATAGGACAAATAACAGACTGAACCAAACACTATATGATATAAGTAATAAATAGTTGGCATTCAGTGTAAACTGTTAAAAAGCACATTTTTGATTTTCCAAATGGACGTATAAGGTCGTAAGACCCTATGCTGGTGATGGTGGCTGAATTTTTGTGGTTGATATGAGTTGACTAGTCCAGTAAACGATCGATCAACACCCGTACGTTGACTAAACGCAAGATCTGCCGAAAACATCGCCGCTGTCTGTGAGAGTGTGCAAGATAATCCGAGGCGGTCGATTTCGCGTTACTCAGAAAAACTCAGTCTTCCACAGAACACAACTTGATGAATTTGCGTCGTTCGGTAAAAATTCAACTGGCCCAGGGTTAGACTTTTTCGTGTGGGGTTTTCTCGAGTCGGAAAATATTTCTATTTCAAATAAAGAAGAATTAGAAAAATCTTTAAAAAAAGGAAATAAGTCAGTAGAAATGAAGGCTCTAGTAATGTCAGAAATCATCCTGACAACGTTTCAAATACCATTAATTTCCAGAAAATGCCACACAACCAAATGAATCATTCCGATTGAGTTAACCCTTTCGCTTGGAATCACATTACTACACAAATTGCTTGAGATAATGACTTTTCAGGGAAATAAATTACCGTCCGATTACATACTAATTCGCTCACGCAACAAAATAAATAAGATGGAATTTATTTCTTCTCCTCCGTCTAATATCTATCGGTAACGAGCTTTTGCTCTTTTGATAGCTTCCACGAGGGCTTTCATATGATTTCCCATGGGAGGTAGAAGTTACTAAAATCGCGCCTCTTGTACCTACTTATATTCTCATTTTGTCGTAACTCCTGAAAAAATCTAATATCATTATCTGAATTCGGAAGTCAATTGATTATACCTGTGATACAATTCGTTGATGTTTTTTTCAAAATTCATGTGAAATATGAGATTTTGGAGAGGTAGTTGTTGAATTTGCTAGGATGCGGATAGTTCGGGTAAAAAAATCACGTAATGTCACACGGAGTGTAGCAAGATCTATAGTCATGTATATTTTTTTCGATAACAGTTGAGAGCTCTTGATTCCAAATACCATTTGTTTGATAAAATGTATATATTATAAATATGATATTGAACACAGACGACATGATTATTGGACTGGCATTTAGAAAGAGGACAGCATTATTGGAAAAGGATAGAATACTTCAAGTTGGTTTTTTCCTCTTGAATATGAGATGAAGAGAAAGGGAAATATTGTGTCCGTTCTCTCTCAAGGTATCAAATAATATAGTGACGGACGGCCGGTCTAATAAGGATAATGACTTCATAGAATTTTTCTCAGCTTTTTTCACTAGAAACGTGAAACCTGACTTCGAGTAGAGTAGAGCCACCCATCTTCAGTGAAATGCGAAACAGCTACAACACTAGAGGACAAATTATTTCCGGACATTTTTTCGAGCTCATGAATATTTTGAACATTTTCTAAAATATTCATGAGCGAGAAAAAATGCCCGGACATTATCTTGACCTCGCGTGGTATTCGGTAAGAAAATTTCACACTGAATTGTGGTGGAAAATCAAATATTTTTAAAATTAATTTTTCCATTCTCAACAATGCAAATTATTTTCTTCATCAAGTCACCAGCGAACCACAAATTATGTGGTCAACTTGATTGATGAGTTGGCATGGTAATTAGGTTAGGTCTAAAGTGAGTGTTTCTATTCGACACTCTACCGCAACCCGCAAGGGTTTATTGGAGTAATTAAGTGAGACTCTAACCTCATAGCTTTGGCAGCAATTATTTAAAGTATAGTATATGCTTCAATTTTACATGTTTTGGATAACTACAAGTGGTAGAATTTTTTTTGCGTTTTTATTAATGTGGGTTATGCGCGCTTTAATGGTATGGATTTCATAACCAGCGTCAGCAAACATCATGGCTGTGATCATTGTATTTTGACAGTTCAAAACATCAAAAAAAACTCGTGTTTTGTTGCAATTAAAAATGTTGCACAGCCAGTAAAACCAACAAAATTCTTTATTTAAAAAATGAGCCGATTTGAAAATCATACTATATGCAAAATATGCGTGAAATTGTCTAATGTAATGATCAAATCATCGTACCATGACTTATTTCCTCGTATTAATAGAAGATTGTGGGTTCAACTTGAAGAAATAAAATTTGATCCCAATTTTTCATGAATATTCGCATGTAAACTATGCAAAATTGAAATTACTGGATGGGAAATAGGTAAATGAATTATTGTTTAAATATAATATATATTTTATTAGACATAGACACTTAATTGGAAACATTCAAAGTCCTGCATTTTTGCCATTAAGAAGAGAGGAGTTGTCCGAAGAATATAGAAAACAGCTTTGTAATTGAAATGTATCAAAACTAAACATTATGAATAAGTAAAAATCAATCTTTCAAAATAACGTATTTTGATTGGTTCGAAATTACAGGTGTAATCAGGGTCACTGTTTTTCGAGTTCGAAAGTCGTGGATTTTTTAAATTTCTTCCTGACGTTTCGCTGGCGCGAGTGGCTAGCTTCTTCAGAGGTTCAACCATCATGGCTTGCTGTCCGATGACTCACTTTTAGGTTTCGTCAAGTGTAGTTATGCTTTGTCAGGTAATCCGTTGTATTGGTACCTGAATTTGTACCAGCACTTGTACCTGCATTTGTACCTGTACTTGTCCCTGTACTTGTACCTGAAACATTAACAATCTTGCTGCCTGTTGTCCATATTTGATTGAGGTTCACCGCTTCTTCTTTTCTGTTGAAATTCTCCATGTGTTTGTGTATCTCTATTGCCTTCCGTACCAGTGGGCTATGGTATCCCTGGTTGGGGGCAATTAGTTCTGTGTTTTCAAATTATGTGGAAAATTATGTGGTATCCTTCATTAAGTGCGTGTTCTGCCACAGCTGACCATTCGATCTCAAGGTCACTTCAAGGTATTTCAGTTTCCTCTCCAGATGTTCTGGTTCACATATTCTCCTAGCCCGTTCCGTTTGAGTGGAGATGACTCCTCTCTTTTGGCTAGGATGGTGGTTCCAAAATTTCACGGCTTTCAAGCTCGAAAAACAGTGACACTGAAAACCTCAGCCACAACAGTCTAAACCATACAGGTGTAATATTTCCGTATTTTCTCAGAAGACACTTGGTCCTATCAAATGAGATATGCTTCATAATTTGCTTCCCTGATTAATTTTTTGTCAATTAATTTCATGTCAGATAGTTGTCAGTCGATATTTTCTGATTTGGTAATCATCAACTACTCTCATGAAAACTATACTTACCGAAATTTTCAACAACGGCAACGGTGAGATTTACTAACATACAAAAACAAAATATTCAAAATATATAGTAGGAGTAATCAAATTGTAACGTTAAGAACGGAGCCGACACTTAATGAGACAGTTATCAACTGGGGTGGCATAAAAAGTGACAAGATTGCCAACAATTCAAAGAGGAAGTAAAGACTGACAACACCATGGTGGAACAACATAGAGAATCAGTGAAAATAAAACAATTTCAAAAGAATTGCAGGAATATAAAAATATGAAAACAGGTAACACAGTCAACTAGGACGTTTAAAAAATTGTAATCAAGACATAGAAGAAGAGGACTAATCCACTTGAGAATAGAAAATTAAACACGTAATAGTAAGCCATAATCGGAATGAAGTTACTTGTTTCTATAGAAATTTACCGCTAGCGTTTATGCAAAACAATTAATGGATACTATATTATTGATTCCATTAGTCTGTTTCATTTAAATTCTCACAAGATTTATCTTTGAATACATTGTTTAAATTTAAGTAATAACCGTTCCTACAACTGGTAGGAAATTATTCATAAATGTGGGAAACTGAAATAATTATAGAAATATAATGTCTTCAATCGAAAGATTCCAATTACATATTAAATCAAAATTCTGATAACAGTTTTTGTTGTCTTTTGAAGAACAGTTTCGGCTCATTCTTTTTCAAACACATAATTAGTCTTCACGATAATTCGGCATTTTTCTCAGAACACAGTACTTGTCAGTGTCGAGACGATAATTTATCGCCACTCTCGGAACATACTAGATAACGAACGATCGTGAAAAATTCAATTTGAAAATGAAGTATGCGCATATAAATGAAATACAAGGAGTGACGAAAACCGACTATATTCTGAATGCTGTCACGAATTAATCCATTTTACGAATACAAATCCGCAACACGTGTCTATTGTTCTTGGGTTCATATTTACTTGCATGACTATATCCACAGGTAGGTTGATCGATCTAAAGTGAGTTGGTGTATTCGACTCTATAGCGCAACCCATAAGGGTTTATTGTGCCTCACACCTATTCACACTCGGCCAAATAAATCCAGCTTGTTAACGAAGCCGATTAGTTTGTATGGTGAGTGGTCTCTTGGTGCCCAGCGAGGCAGGCACAAATTATATGCTCTGCAGTTTCATCGTTAATCCTGGAAGATTCTGCCAGAAGTCCATAACTCTTCTTGCCATCCAGGTTTTCAGTGTTTGTTTGCCAGGGCCCATAGCGATGTCAATGACAGGTTCTGGTCCAATGAAACCACTTGCAGCACCCTCCTTTACAAGAGAGTCAGCAGCTTCATTTCATTTCAGACCAGTATGGCCAGGAATCCAGACCAGAGACAATCTGTTAAGTCTTCCTATCGAGGAGAATCTTTTTTGTCAGTTTGCTACCAATTTAGACGTTGCTTGGTAGGAGCCAAGGGCTTCTAATGCCGCTTGATTGTCCGAGAATATTTTATTGACTTGTGAGTGAGGTTGGATTTATCCAATCTCTCCACACCCAATTCAACAGCGTAAATTTCCGCTTGAAATACAGTCGCATAAGTTCCTAGGCAGGTAACTGTAACTTTGTCCTGGGTCTGCATCTGAAAACACCTGCCCCAGAACCAGAAGGTGTTTTTGATCCATCTGGGAACCAACAACTATCTGTTTTTGATATTTCCTTCATCCGCAGGATCCAGTCCTCGCTACTCGGGAATAGTAATTTATAAGGCAGTTCATAGTTGACAGATGGAGTCATTAAGTCAGAAGTCATTTCCAGAATGCAGTGACTTCCAATGCTAACCAACAGTCTGTTGCACTCTGCATTGAATTGATTTGTGTAAGTGGCAATGTGTATAAATCTGTATGCAGTCTATCTAGCCTCTCTTTCCAGAAAAATGTTGAGAGGAGGCAGATCTAGAAGGATCTCCATGGCCGCTGACGGTATGGTACTGATGGCACCACTGATAGCCAGGCAAGCCTGTCTCTGTAAACCAGAGAGCTTCGCTTGGGCCGTTTTCTGTGAAGCCTTCGGCCACCAGACAATTACACCATAAGTGTCTTTCTGAGACAGAGAAGTTCACTTGCACCGTTTTCTGTAAAGCCTTCGGCCACCAGGAAATTGCCCTATAAGTGATCATTGGTCTGACAAATCACATAAATTCAATGGATTTGTTTAGGACTTGAACCCCAAGTTTTACCACAAATCCTTCGACATATCCATATAGGGACAGACTAGCTTTGTGTAAAACTTTTTTCAAGTGAGCGTTTCAGGAGAGTTTTTCATCAAGGACAATGCCATTCCAAATGGAATAACCTCAGACAGACATCTGCTCCCTCAGGCACAACAATTATGGAGCTCTGCCCTCAAGCATACTCTCAAGCTGCTGGATTTCATCCAGAAAAGAGATATCCGTCTGATTGGAGACACGAACATCACTTGCAACCTTTGATAGACTGGAACATCGAAGAAAGGTTGAAGATTTGTCTGTTTTTTCATAGATACTTATATAGATATTTATAGATAATAGATCAATAATTTTCAACCTGAATTGGCATGCTGTTTGACTTTTAATCATTCTTTATACAACTTACATTGTCAACTATATGATCTATAATTTTTTTCTTTTCTCTATCTTTGTTATGATAGTAAATAAGTATTTTTATAATAATTTTCTTACACAGATTGTTTACTTTTTGGGAGAGGTGGAAGATAGTCTTTGGCTAACCTTTTTCCTTTTATGTATAAATGTATTCTTTATGCATAATAAACGATACTATTATTTTTTTTCACCGTAGTGTGCGCTGGTCAGGCCCTATACTTCGAAGCCCCGATACATTCGGGAGGGCACGTCAGCATTATCAACCAATGAACACTCCCAACACGTTGGGGTAAGTGATCATTGGGTCCAAAAATCATGTGCCCTTAGCAAGCTCAGTGAGCCAAGAATGACAGCCTTCTGCATCTGTGCGGCAAAGATTTCTGCCTTAGTGCGGCAAGTATGATTTTAAGATTCGAGAGTAGAGAGGGCATCATTCCACCATGAAGTTCAATAATCAGAACAACCATTTCGATAGCGTGGTCTCGATAGGGTCTTCGAAGTTCGAAGAGAAAATATCGATACTTCGTTCGTTTTTCTCTTCGTTTCGGATGATATTTGTCTAGCCAGGAGCAGAGAACTCCACTACAAATATCGTCTTGCTCTGGTGGTCGAGAAGGACTACATCAGGCTTATTAGCTTGCTTGAGCCTGAGGGTGGGGAACGAATAGTTCCTTCGGCACTTCTCGTTCCCCACAACGGATTCAATATCCTGTCTCGTGAATACCGTAGGAGTGTTATTATTATTATCTCTAAATTTTGATAGTAAAACGAATTAGAAAATACACTTGTAGCATGAACCCTAGGTAGGTACTGTATACATTTCTTATTTAGATTTGTTTTGTGAGCGATCGATATAAAAGCTTCATTATTATTACTATTATCATATTTCAATTTTATTAACTTCCAGGAGCTTATTTCCAAATTAATTAGGTATACAGGGTGTCAGTTTAAAAACTTCCCACCCTACATATCTTCCTTACAGTAAATGATATGAGGAATCGAAAACCAGGTCAATTCTATTATCAAGGGGGACACTTTCACAAAAGGAGGGGCACATCATTTTGATTGGCGTTCCATTCTGCTTTCAATGATACCCTGACGTTTTTTTTTAATGATCAGTTTCTGAAAAATAGCGTTCTAAACTTACATATATAATTATAATTTGCCTGTGTATTGCATAAGTGTATTGACTACTTTTGATAAAAATGGTTAGAAGAGTCGGTGGCACCGTTCCACCTCTTGAATGACAGCAATAAATGTATTAGGCGTGAGATTTTTGATTTATTGGTTATTGTTCTTTAACAAAATAAAATGTAATATGCGAGAATGACATTTCAAACATAAAATCTGCTTACGCTCGTTTTATAAACTGTTCGAAATGTCATCCATTTTACTCAAAACAGTAACAAAGTCTCTTTTCGAACTCCCCTGTAACATTTTTTTTTTTTTTTAATTTCGGTTGAAAAGAGAACATTGCATTTTTAATAGTTGAGAGTCATTTGAGCCGTTCGAAGAAAAATGGTTCGCAAACTAAGCGCTTATGGCTTGTGTTGTGCTTTCCATTTTCCTTTTCACGGAATACTTTCAATAATAATATAATTGGTACAGTACGACATGTGAAATATTTCATTGAAGATGTGAAAACAAAAAAAAAACGAAAAATCAACTACTAATTAAAAAGGAGAAAAAAGTTAAACAACATTAAAACAGAGATGTAAAACAGAGAAAGTTGGTGAACTTACAATATTTAGATATCTTATAAAATCATTTAAGAGAATTATACGTATCATTTCTTATAGTGATGCGTTTTTTAGTAAACTTATAATGAGTGTATTATTTGTAGTGATAAATTTTTTAATATTTGCTTTGTAGATTTTTAAGTTTGAGACTTCCCTTGTTTCTATTGGCAGTATATTATACAATTTCGGTGCAAAATAATATATTGTTCTTTGTGTATGACATTTCTTGAATCGGGGTACTGATAAATTTTGTACGTTTCTAGTATTTTTCGATCTCGCC
>WOGP01002615.1:0-11822 GCA_015342065.1 Leptinotarsa undecemlineata | reverse complement strand
AGTAGGTTGTAAGAATACAAATTTGTTTGTATTGTAAAAAAATATTATCATCTACCACCCTCTAAGTTCCCAGAATAAGAGGGTCCATCACGCAATGTGAGCAACAGGCACAAGAGGCATACCATGACTTGTGTAATTTGGTGAGATGGGCGTCATTAGCATTGGTTCCTTAAGTTTTTCTGTTGAAGGACTCTCCGTTTTATAGATGGACTTTCTTATTGATTGGTAACTATCGATTGAAACTAAAAAATATACAAAAAAATAATGATAAAAACTTTTAAAACAAGCTTTTATTTAAGTGACCTAAAAATATCAAAATAAAATTTTAAGTCACATTAACCACATTCATTTAGACTTTACAGAATTGAAATTATGATAAAAGCTTGTCGCGATGCCTAGAAGAAATCTCTACTTATTCAGTCAGATGAAATTTGAATTAAGAAACATTCTGACAGATCAACTAGGTACTGCAAAAAAGTTATTCAAGGTTAAAGTTCTACATTTTAAGCATTCACGGCACTTTTATTTAATTACAAAGATTATGAATTGCTTACAAGTTTGGTAGGTGCCTACCTAATTGCAAAATTTCAATTATAAATTGAAATTATCGGGACAAGCTTTTATTATAATTTCAATTCTGTAAAGTCATAAATTAATGTGGTTAATGTGATTTAAAATTTTATTTTGATCTTTCTAGGGCACTCAAATAAAAGCTTATTTTGAAAGTTTTCTAATCATTATTTTATTTTTTCAAGTAGAAACCCTTATGTAAATGGCAATTAAGTAATATGCTGCGGTGTCTTTCGATTACTACAGAGCCGCCTGGTTCCATACGAAATAGGTTACTTCACCGAGAAGCGGGATGGGGGTGTACGTCTATAAAGAAGGTACCGTTACCCACGTAGCTCTGACTTGTTCACGATTCAAAGTCACTTGTCTCCGGTTAGTTTTTGGGGGGCCCACCTAATAATTACACGACTCAATAATATATTAGATTAGAAAGTAAAAGCACCTGAAAGCTGGCTTTCGACCGCAGTAGGTCAGATGTGAATTGTGCTGAAGTGTCAATCAGTAAGTTGAGGACCGCGGGGAGTGGGGATGGATGGACGAGATGGGATGTTCTACACAAAGTAACCGTGTGGGGAAGATTTCATATCAGGGCCCTCAACCCGGGAGTAGGTATGGGGGATGTAGCTCTGAAATCGCATGCATACCTTCCCCGGCCCAACAAAAACCTGATCCCACAAGAACGACCACCGCTATGGACCCGGACACTCCTACCAATAATTCAACTACTAACGCCGATGATTTCAATTTAAATTATTTGAAAAGGAACCCAACCCTGAAGAGGCATATACCCATAACAGCCCCCCTTATATCATTATACCTATGTAACTTATACTGTCAAACACAAATGAATAAACATTTCTCCCTCTCTCTCTCTCTCTCACGTAGCTCAGTCGCCTGGTTAACTGGTAAATATACAAGGTGGAGTACCCCATACGACACGGTCCCTGTAAATTAAACCAGTGATTTTTTCGGGAATTTCCTTATTTCACCCTATTATATTACGTTACACTTTGGAATAGGTCAGGAAAAAATAATATGGTTTCAATAAGGCACTATGTACCTAACTATAACCGTTCTCGAATTATTGATATTTTTATGAAAATGCTAGGTATTATTGGAAACCAAATAACATCGAAATGTATCGAAATCATCTTTTCGAAATCTGACCAAGCATAAAAGAGGTTTTGTGCTATTGATTTCGATAAAACCCCTTTCTTTGAACACCCTATATTTTTTTGATCTGAACATAAAATTCAATTATCTTTCATTCTATTTTGTATATACCTAATCTAACCTGAATAGTTTTTCAGATACTGACTTTTTCAAATTTTTGAATCGAGATTCAAATCGAGCTTTGAAACAAGACAATAGTTCATATCAACTATTCATGAATATGTATAGATCATGCATGAGATTTTTTCTCAGGTACAAACTGTATGTTTGTTCAATGTTATATATTTTTTTAAATATATTACGTGTAGCGTTCTTGTGGATGATATCTATATCATATCCATAAAAATTGTTTGGTGTACAAAGTGAGTAGAAAAAAATGTTGAGTACAATTCAATGTTCATATGAAAGCAGTTAGTTAAAGGAGGGTTTCTTTTCCAGTTTTTATTCGGAAGTAGGTTAGGTTAGGTTAGATCCAAAATGAATGGGTCTATTCAACCCGCAAGGGTTTATTGTGGCTCACACCTATTCACACTCGGCCAAATAAACCCAGCTTCTTAACGAACGCGATTAGTATGTATGGTGAGTGGTCTTTCAGGTCAGATGGTAAGAGTACGGCTCTACCGAACTCTAAAAACCTGATTCGATCCTCAGAGGGGCAGGCACAAAGTATGTGCTCTAATGTTTCGTCATTTTCCAAACAGAGGCCAAAAACACTGTCTTCCAACAGTCCGAGTCTCTGCATATGATGATTCAAATGGTAGTGACCTGTAGGAAGGCTTGTTAGACATCGTAGTTTCCAACAACTGTTTGGTATCAAGCTTCGAAGGGTGAATAAACGCTTTGGAATGAGTCAATCTTGGAAGATTCTGCCAGAAGTCCATAAATCTTCTTGCCATCCAGGTGTTCAATGTTTGTTTCGCAAAGCCTGAAGCGATGCCATTGACAAGTTCTGGTCCGATGAAGCTGCTTGCAGCACCTTCCTTTGCAAGAGAGTCAGCAGCCTTATTGCCTTCCAGTCCAGTATGACCAGGAATCCAGACCAGAGACAATTTGTTAAGTATTCCTCTCGAGGAGAGTCCTTTTTGGCAATTTGCTACCAATTTAGACGTTGTTCAGTAGGAGCCAAGAGCTTCCAACGCCACTTGACTGTCCGAGAATATTTTTATTGACTTGTGTATGAGGTTGTGTATAAGAAATGTTCTAAAATACAATAGTTTTCAAGCATAAAAAAGTATTCTTTCGGTAAAATAACCTTATTTTATCTGAAAAAAATACGTTATCCACATCAGAAAAGAAACACTGTCTTTTGACTTTCGCTTATCCAGTTTTCATCATCAGGAGATGATCAATGTTCCATAAGGACTATACTTGAATTCCTTTCAATAAACCTTTGAAAACAAAAAGTAACAACCTCCTATAGCTCTCATCAAACGATAATGAATGACTTTGAATAAATCTAAACTAGACTAAACTGGTTCTAAACTCTAGATGTCACTAGAAAATGCCAAATAAGACTTTGCCAAAACGTTGTGGAACTAATACTAGAGAGGATCAAAAACATAGAACACGGGGTGAATCTCGAAAAGACAGTTCATCCTTGGATTGAAGCAGGTATATGCAGTCGTAGACAAGGAAAATGAGAACCTTTTTTACGTTCAAACTTTTGAAACTGTATTGACTCTTCTACAGGAATTCTATAGTACAATAAGAGACGGAATGCAATTACCAAGCTAGTGGAATTTCTTTCAAAAGTTGAGGTTATACATAAGAAGCCAGCATGAGACCTAAAGTTTTCCTCAATAAACTATATTGAAATGTGATGGATATACGAACATTCGTAACGTTTAAACACTTGATAAACGACAGTATATAGTGAAAACAGGGAATGTCCCAAAGAAAATTAGAATTGTTTTAAACTTATTCTCAACATACACCATTGTGAAATGACATGTCCAAGTCAACTGTCAATTGTCTTGTCGAATAGAAATGAAAAAATTATGTCAGAAGCATGGAATTCAGAGTGACGTGATAACACTCTGGAAGACTCATATATAATTTTGAAAGAAACATATGCTTGATGGATATTTACGATATTTTTTTTGTATCAAATTTTGCCAGAATAGAAGTTTTCTTCTTTCATACATAAATAAATTCTCATCAGTTAACTTCGGCATAATCAAATAAAATAAAATAGTTCAGTATAATAATTTTCGAAATTTTCTGACAGTGAATATGTAAGTACAACAATGTGTGAACAGCTTTTCACAATTTTGTGTATCACATTTTTTTAATGAACAATTTGACGGAGTCCTAGTGGGTATGATACTTTCAACTAACTGTCCTCTTTAGAGTTGAATTATTATGTCATTATCAGTGTTTTTGTGATATTTAATATCAATTTTCTGTAAATGTAAACAGAACATTTGTGATAATTCACAGAAACATTCGGTTAGACAAACTGGACATACATATTGGAATATGGTCAGTCATTATGCAACTATTTACATAATAACGGCAATTTATCAAAATCTTCAACCCGTTAGTATCGAAATTCAATAATGATTTGTGCTAATAGTTATTTGACTCTTGGTTCATATTACCAAATGTTAAATGTTCTGAACGTATTCCACTGCTTCTAGCATTGAGAATGTTAGCTATCAGTTGGGTCATTTACTAATACTAACGTAAATTTTTGTATTTTGAAAAAATTGTTTCAGATATCGCAACCACTCATTAAGGTGTAAGAAGTACACCTTGAAAAATTGTAACTGAAGTTCAAAAAGTAGTGTTGACGACTTTTCCTAGGAAGACGTCTTCTATAGTGAAGTCAAAGTGAATGATATTGTGCACATTTAAAGTTGGCAGCACTCTCGAAGGTCGAAAAACCAATACATAGAAATGAACCGGCAGCGAACTAGTCCACGTGGACTGTAGACTTGGCAGTTCGTATTGGATAACCGAGTTTTATGATTGACTGAAAAGTCATAAAATTTAATTTGAAGTTATGTTACGGTGACTAATAGAAATCGGGGAATGCGTGGTTGGTTATCGCCGTCGTGTTCAGTTCAGGAACTGATCACGATTTGTGTGTTGAAATTTGATATTGGAGTAGTTATAATTACTAAACATTTTTGTTATCTGTTTAAAATGTGGCTTCCTTGGATAAGTACTAATAGTAATAACGAGTGTGATAACAACACAGTGTAGTGATTTCAATTGAACAATGCAAAAAAGAGATACCAGTGAATATTCGGATGCATTTGAATACTGAAACTCAGAGATAATGTTTCAATGTATATAAGGATCTACATCTCAAGTTTGGTTTCGAGGGAAGCAAACTATTACAAGCAACATCGGATTTGACCGAAATTCCTTTCTAAACTGTACGTAAGATAGTCAAAAACAAGCCTTATGAACGCAAGACGCGATTTGATAAAAGATTACCAACACATTTAGATGTTGATCTAATAAAATCATTGAAAAAAACAATATACGACTGTTACAAAAGCAATGAGATTCCTACTGTACAAAACTCTTAAGAATTGGATAAAGAAACTAGGGTAATTGTGGAATTGCGTAACAAATACTTAGAACAAATAACTAAATATAGACAACGGCAAATTTTCTATTTGGACGAAACTTGGTATGATACTCACGACACAGCTACGAAAGGGTGGACTGATGGTTCAAGAATGTGTATACCTAACATGCCTGCAAACAAAGGATCGCAACTAATCAGTATGCATTGCAGAGGAAGTAAGGGAAGGTTTCCGAATTCTTTGAAATTATGTGGAAAAAAACTTGAGGACTGCAATGTTGACTAGCATAAAAACATGGAAGCTATTATTTTCGAGGAATGGTTTGAAAACACATTGATCCCAAATTTGGATGGGAATAGTGTAATAGTTCTTGAAAACGCTTCCTATCAATCTCGACAGCTCATCAAAGTACCGAATAAAAATTCGAGGAAAGATGAAATACAAAATTTTTTAATGGATAACAATTTGTATTTTGAAGATTACTATACCAAAAACCAACTACTTGAAATTAGTTTTACAGACAAAAACATTTGAAAAAGTGTACACCCTTGAGAGAATTTCTGAAAAGTATGGACACACCATACTGAGACTCCCCCCCTATTTTTGTATGTTTAGTCTCATCGAGTTGATTTGGGGAAAATTGAAACAAAGCATCAGGCGTAAAAATAATTTGATAAGAAGGTAATAGAGCTATTCGAAGAGGAAGTAAACAAGTACTTTTAGTTGAAAACGACTATATGGAGTAGAAACGTCTGGCTGTATTGAGATACACACATTAGGGTTTTGATGTTCTGGTCTTGCCAAATTTCAGAGAAGGTATGACCCTCATTGAGAAATATTTCATCCGAATAAAAAATAGATTTAACCAGGGCTGTGGCTCCTTTATTTCACTTAAATAGTTTCTTCTCCATTCTACAATCTCTGATTTTTCTATCAACATGCTCTTTTCATCTTTTTTTGCAAAGATGAAGTTCAATTCTTGTAAAACACGCATTTTCCATAATCTATTTCTTATATCAGGAAAAAAAAACTGTGTTAACGAATAACTGACAAACCTTCATTAGGTATTTCGTTCTCTAAGTGAAAAAAGTGTACTGTTCATCAAATAGAATTTTTGACTTCTTCGTTGATAACCAAAGACTCTCTGCCAGTTGTTGTTTTGCTTAAGAATTCTATAAATAGTCTATAAATAGACTTCCTCCTTACTCTTTATTTCGGGCCGATATTGTATTCTTAAAGAATTATAAACATTCATAATAATTGTTTTATCAGTTATACTTGATACTGACAGTTTCAGACGTTTCCCGAACATGTTGAATATATTTTTATTCAACGGGCTCTCGAAGTAAACTGAAGAATATCACTAACACTAAATCAAAAACTAACCCCTCTACCATGGTCTTCGGACTCCCAACAGAAAATAATACAATATTTTCTTCCTATGGAAGCCAAGTCGGTCCTATTGTTCACAACCATACATACCAAATATCGATCAGTTATACACATGAACCTTTCTCTTGAATCATTCTATCTGTAAGTGATAACCGTATGATAATACGTTTGGTATTTGAGTTCATCACGTTCAGACAGGCAGAGAGAGGTGGTGGAAAAATTTTATTTTATTAATGATAGAACACGTCCAAACCAAGAATCAAACCCGCTTTTATCAAAACATTTCAACATTTCCGCAAATTCATAGTGTTTTTTCTACTAGCACTACCTGTTTCCAAACAATGTTCATTGCCGTTTTTATTTTCCATTTATATTAGCGAAGCTGATCGGAACACTGACATGCCATTCACGCGTATTAATTCCAGTTTTAATTCTCATCAACGACCATTTCACCGATACGAAATTAAATTATTGTCATCCTCACACGCGATTATTGATTGAGGAAAGCCCTGGTAGCATCCCTTATTTAGACGAATTTATTCAGTTCAATTGGTTTTCCGCTCAAGTGGTTTTTATAGACGCTTTGGGAGGTACTAAAGGATTACATATGGAATGAAATAAGCACGCATCTCATGTTCAAGTTGCCGAATCCGATTTGTTCTTACTGAACACGAGTGATTTTTATCATAAGAAGTACTTGTGTTATGAAGAAGATATAAATTTGGATGAAAAAGCTCCATATATATATAATTTCTGCTCGTTTTAATCATCAACTCATTTCCAGACTTTATCAAAGAAGCTCAAATAAACATTTTTTTAAATTGAAGTTGAAAACTCACTCACAATGTTCTGCCGGTTATGTCTCTGAATTTTGATTTCCTTGGTGCGAGTTGATATCCCTTGTAAAGAAATAATCCATTATAACAAACTTGGATATGTATTTCATAAATCAAGAAATTTTTAATACTGAAATTCAATATATTTATATTTCATTCTCACATGATTTTTAATATTCATTCAGATTCAGGGGTAACACTAGAGTAACAGAAGAATATCAGAAAGCTAAGATATTAGTGAACTTAGTTAGCCTGGACTGTACATCAACAGGTCATATCTTTGTACTTTGACAAAAGTTGAAGAATGCGTGAATTAATAAATTCATCAAGCGAGTAAAATGAGCTTTAAGTTGAATATTTTTCATGGTGTCCAATCCACCAGTTGTAGCTGGTGGATATGATTGTCGAAAAGTAAAAACATTATCCCAAGATGAAGGGGCAATTTACCGCAAGTTCTTTGTACAACTCTCATATATTTATAAACTTGTTATGACTGAGATCTTCTCTAACCAAACGCCGTTAAAAAAATGAGAAAAAATCATTCGCAAAAAATGCTCATGCGGCTTTCGAGAAAGTATTTCAATTATTTATTAGTCGATCATTTGGTCATGTCGTACAAATGAGTTGATTTATGTGGGGTAATCTCAAGATTAACCATACAAAAATGAATGACCGTGAACCTCAGAGTATGGTTAAAGAAAACACTATTCGGGCTGGTTGACTGTGGTCAAATGGAACGTGAAGCACAAAACCTTTCATCTGCTTCTGAGGCAGACTTCATCAGTAGTATGTGCGAGATATAATCTTCGTCTTTACAGTCAACGCACATACACTTGTGATGATGTCTGCCGCAGTTCAGACGAAACGTTTGATACTTCAGGTTCCATATGACTACGGCCTACCAGGCCGAATTTTTTGTTCTCTCCAGCCGAAGAGAATGTCGGTGTTCTTCGGAATGATTCTACCATCCCTATTACTATCCCGCTGAAGGTTAATATTACATTCTTTCTTCAAAGTTACTTTTTTCTACTAATTTTTGTAAAAAATTAGCATTTTGTCGACACATACTGCATCAGTAAGAACAACTAGACGTAACTATATACTTGGGATTGTTTGAGGCAACCTTTTCTCAAGAACTATTTCTTCAGCTGTTACATATCCCTCTAGCTAGTTTCAGTTAATCAAGATCCATTCAAATCTTATGAAAGGTTGGTTGGATAATAATATCATCATTCTTGAAAAAACAATTATTTCTCTTATTTCTTCTTAAAGTTCTGTAATAATGGATTTTCATTACATACCTGCCACAAAAACAAATTCATTGTAACAAAGCCCTTTCAAGCATTCAATCAGATTTGAAACATTGGCAAGAAAAATTTTTTTCTCAAAATAATGGATCCTGTTACCCATTCCAACTTTCTAGAAATGAGTATTTGGATTACTAGAGCCGTCTTACAGGTTCTGACTTAGATTCGTGAAAAAAAGATTGAATCAAAATCAGTAGCAAGTTTAGTTTAACAGTATGGGTCATTGGAAATAATGTTGCATATTATCAATTATAATTATGGCGATCTACATTGAAATAAAAGTTTTTGTCCCTGTCTTAAATATCTGCAAGAAATTTTGTCATTTCATTTTTCCAATATAATGAGCACATAGCAGATTTTGAGAATTATGACTATGAAATTTGAAAGTTTTACAATTAAATTAATTTTTACTTCACTGCAGATATCTTCGACCACCATTGGGATTTCCTCAGCTGTACAAAAAAACAAAAACCATATCTATTAGTTCCATTTTCTATTGTACTTTCGTAAATTCTCAAGTATGCGTATGTCACCGTTGATTTATTTTTATATTAAGCTTATACTTCAAATCTTACCATTAGTAAATGACTGAGATTCTTTGGTTTCCTTATTGTGTGAAGGGAGATTCAAAATTGTTTGGAAAGTTCTCAAGTTCATCATACTTCTACATTTCCGGTTCAATTGAATCGTTTCAGTTTAGTTGCTTTAAAAGTATGTTTTGAATATATTTTGAGTTGGGAGTTGAATTTACGCAGTCAAGCAAGTGTTTTACCAAGAACGATTCAAGTATGAAATTTGTTAATCAACAACTCTCACAATTGAAATTTCGAATTATGAAAACTTCAATCAATAAAGTTAATATCAAACATATTAATTCTTAATGTTTGTCTGCATTCAGACATTTTAGTCATTTGAAATTAATAATTATTTAACATTCCATTGTTCACTTTTCATTTTATACTGTTTGCAACTGGAAAAATATTTTGAAGTGTCAACAAACTTGATTTCGCCTTGAATTTTTTAATTAGCCTAAATTTGCATGAATTTGCCTGACAGAACTCTAGCATGAAAAAAGAAAAAAAAAACATGTTGTAAAAATCCTGACAGCTCAATTGCACATTGAGTAATATAGTAATGACAACGTAATTCACTTTCATATTATCATTCATATTTTACCTTCAAAATTGAAATATTTTCTGTGTAGTGATTATCAAAATTTCTAATCAAATCATCACTATAAGCTCTTCATGTGAAGCCAGGCACAGAAAAGCCCCTTTCAAAATGTCATCCTTCTCTCATAGAATCGGTGTAAGTTCAGGAAACAGGCAAGAGTACCACCTGTTCTAGCAATCCCTTCAAACATATATACAGAGGACGCCACCGATCCTGAGTATGACATCCTCGCAAACGTAACGAATAATCTTGTATGTACCTCACTTCTCACTTCATGTTAATCACTATGACCGAAGAAGAATATCTAACCGTAACAGCTGTCAGAATTTCAGCTGAAATTTAAGAAGTACTGCTGCAGACTACTCAGAGAAATCCAGATTTGTGAAAATAGAAATTTAAATAATTAGTATGTTACAATCTACAAGTTGAAATTGACAAAACGGGGTACTTTGTGTTCAGATTTGCTTCCAAACAGTTTAAATTAAAAGGGGTACTTTTCTTTTGAGTTTCCAACATTCAACAATCTGAAAAATAAACAGAGCTAAATCGATAGAGAATTTGATGAAGTGTAATGAAAGCAAACTATAAAGTTTCACTCCGAAAACTCACTGAAGAGTTTATTGAATTAGTTAGTTACCTAGCTTCTAACTTGTAATTATAAACTTCACTTAGGATTTGAATAATCGATGGATAAAATGAAATTTCTAGACTTGGCTCACTTTACAAAGGTTCTACTTCTTTTAGGTAAACGTAAAAATTACAAATAGACCTTACAAATGAAAACCACCGAGATGGTATCAGAGGTTTACCGGTAGTATATTTTCACTTGTGTTCACTCTAGTTCAAATGAGATGTACAGGTGGTGTACCTCCTGTACAATTTCATGTACGGTGTGATACCAGTTTTTCAAATTCTTGTTCTTGCCGATCTAATTTCAACAGAAATGTCATTGGTTGTTGACGCTGTTGATACAGTAAACTGAAGTTTCTCTCGAACTAGTTCCTTCTTCAAGGTACTAAAGTCTGTTCAATTGTAACCCTCTAATCCTTTCACCACTAATGAGGTATTCCAAGGGATTGGGAAATTTTTAATCTTGGACCCACGTCGACCCCTTCAATCATCTATAACCATAGCTATAACAGCAATACGCTTTCATCCAGCCTCAGTCCATAGTTGTACCTTCCGGGTTATATAACATATCCGTTAATGTCAGCTGCTAAAGGTGCTACTTCATTTATGACACATATGTCAAACGATAGAAATCGTTAAAGTTTTGTTTCAAAACTCATAAGTAAACATAGGTTTGATAACCATTTGTTATGAGAAGTAGATATTTCATTCAAATCCCTTCACTTCCAATATACTTTAATGCATGCCAGAACGACGCAGAAAATTTGAAGTGATCAAATTATCGATTTGATTCCAAGTCAGTTTTTATCGATCCCAAGCTTCACACTTAGTACATAAAACTAATATGTTTTGCTAGGATTAATACTTCCAATATGGCTTAGATTTTAAATTATCTGCATACATTCTAACATGTTTTCAGTACTAAAAGGTGATGACTAATCTTTAAAAAATTGTCAACTTTCAAATGAGTTTTTGCTTCATTTCGATTCCATAGTAGTGCACTTCCATTTTCCAATGTGAAGATACAACTTTTCAATACATTTCTTGTACATATTGGCAAAACTTTGTGCTCTTGATTCGATGATATATTTTTTTGAATAACAGCACTCACCCAAAAATTTGCAGACGAGGATGATTTATGTTTATAAATGACAATTTATGGAGTTGACTTCTGAATAAGGTTCGATTTTGGCATTTGATGC